>CAHIKZ030000380.1:1662500-1675000 GCA_903632075.3 Acanthosepion pharaonis | reverse complement strand
AAAATGGGGTGTAGGTAGGGTGCTACTGTAAAAAAATAATTAAAAAAAAAACAAGCTTAAATTTTAAAAGTGGAACGCCGGTAACTCGTTATGTAATGATAGACGTTAAAACGGTTAAAGTGGTGTAATCAATACGTAACCTAAAATATGGGAAGTGTATATGATATTTGGTATATACGTTTATCCAGAATTAAAATATCTTATGTGAATTCTTTTTCCTATGGTTACAACTTAACATTAACTCATTTCGTTTATTAAGTAGATATCGGACATTAATATTTTTGAGGATGAATCTTTTTTCCCTCAAACACAGGTTACGTCGGTCACCGCGGCCGGAAAAGGGTGTAGTTTTGGCGACGAAATCCCAATCTACTACCGGTGTATAGTTATCTTTTTTTAATATCCGAGTAAAATTTTGAGAGTGCAGTGGCAGTTGCATATTGTTTATTGTTAAGGATCATTTTTGATGGTAAAATCTCGTTTTCCAGTTATTTGCTGTGGAATCGAAATAAATTTTTTTTCGACATTATGTTTACATATTTATGTTTAAACATAATGGAGACCGTTATTATGGCGCTTAACTTATTAAAGATAATATGCTCTCCGACAGGATTCAAACATGTGTCCTCCTTTGTAGAAGAACCAACCATCTGATCTGACGCGCTTTAAACAAATAGTAATTTCTCCTGGAAAGGGAAATTTAGATTTGTATCCTGCCGCAGGGGACATTTTCTTTCTATATATTTACAAACTAATATATATTAAACTTTTGTACAGTCCTAATATAAAAAGATCACAACAAAATTAATGATTCCTATTTTATTATATTTACCTACGACATCAGGTTGGTTGTATGACGTTTGAGTTAAAAATTTGCCACCAATAACTTAGGTTTGAAAAGTAATTAGTAGATGTGAGCACCACAGGGCGATGTATAATGAATTTCCGCTGTGGTGATAGTGATGTGTTAAATTTTGCAGCTTGCTAGTAATAATTTATAGCATATTGTGATAACTGAGGTGAAAATACTGTTTTATAGACAAGAACTTGCTCTATCCAACGGTGTTATTGAACCCCTTGCCTCTGTTCTAATGTCCCTGGTAAATAGCAGGTATTGCTTTCGGGGAGTCTCATGTATTTAATTGGGTGTTTGGCCTACTTGATGGATGAATTGTGTACATGCCACCAGTAGACAGGAGTTAGATTTCGCGATTAGGTGAAAAGTCAAGAATATTCAAATGCTGCTTTTGAAGGTAGACATACCTTCTTGTGAGATTAGGGTATCAGCACAATTTTCTGATCTATGTCACTGTGGATTTGAATGAGGCGAAATCAAGATTAAGTTTATCTCTGCTTACATATATATCTATATTAGAGTATGTCTGAACATGTGGATAAAATGAACGAATTTGTCTAAATTGCAGACAGAGGTTTTATGGACGCCTAATTACGTGATTCTTTCATATTTATATTAACACTCTTTCTCCTGCTTAAAGGGGTCGATTTAATCAAATTACCCTGCGTATTCAGTTCTGAAAATCATAGTTCTATTATGCATGCGTTGTCCATCGAGCTGCAAAAGCGTTGATCAGTAAGACTTCCATTGGAATTTTATTGCGCACATGATTTATGATATACATTTTCTTCGGAGCATATGTACAAGAAATATAAGTATATTTATACAGTAAATAATCTAAAGCGGTTTTATAGTCGTTTAGAGGCCAGAGCATCTGGCGAATCATGTCTTATTTAAACCGATACAACTGTCTACATCAACGGAGAATGTATTCAAGGCAAGGTTTCATGTTTATTGGCTGTGGAATTTCTTTTTAAAAGATAATTTTTTGCTTACGAAAGCTACTATTTGTTCGTTTAACAGAAGTTGTTTTAAACCGATATCGCTGTTTTCTTTTTACGGTTTTTTTTATTTGTCTGCGACTGGATATATCCCAACATCGTGAGCATGTTAGATGAGCACATCTCATTGGTGTATATGATCAGTTTTCCAACTTGGAAAAACAACAATTTTGACGGCTGACTTTCAGGTCATGCAGGTATTCGTTTCTTGGCTGACGAATGCAACAATCTCCTCGTCTCTTTTCTCTCATAACTGGGCTTGTTCAATGCTTCTTCTTCTTCTTCTTCTTCTTTGTCTTATTACCTCTCCTAATCCCTGTTCTGCCAAACATTTACACAAACTCATTAGGTATGCTTATCCCCTGTTTTACACTGTTCCTCTTACTTTCATTAGGTCTTGTGTATATCAAATTCGCTATGCCTTTGTTTCTCATGTATCTTAGAAATTTCAACTGTTTTGTTTCTGATATTATTTGAAAGCTTTATCCCTAATAAAAAATCCCAACAAAAGCCAAATAGCTAGGCCTGTTTCACGCCTGAATGTGATTCGGATTTGACCCAACGTATCAACGAATACTGTTTCTATCAGACAGAAAAATGTAACATAAAGTTTGCCTCATTAAAACTACTCACAATCAATGCAAACGAATCTTCGAAAATCAAAGAGAAGCTACGCCAAGACAGTCCAAAGCAAAGTATAAAACAAGAAAAGAAACAATCTTGGATCCTGCCAGTTGTCGAAAATCGCAAATGCAATACTCAGTAGAGGCATAAAGTCAGTACTAGCCCAGTACAAATGTCTCTGAGATTATCTCATCATTATCGGATAAGTTTAAGCCTTTTACTATGAACTTTGTCTCCAAATCTGGGTTAGAAGACAAAGACTATATCTTGACCTGACTTCCTCACAGAACAGAAGCTTTGTGATTATATTTATATCGACTTGAATATGTCGAAACATCAAAAACCATGATTCGGACAAAATCGCAGTAGTTATTATCAAAATATTGAGCCAGGACAATCTTCAAAATTGCCCAAGCTGCTTAACCGTAGTTTTAAGAACTATTTCCCAAGCTCAGGGAAGGTGACGTCTGTGTTCACTGTGTACAAAACACAGGGGGGTACCCTCACCCCTATCAAAATATCGCCTCGTTCAGCCTTCTTAGTTTCATTAGCCAACTGTATGAACTCATCATCACCAAGCAAATTACTGAACATTTCAGCAGCAAGTTACTGAGCGACAAGTACTATAATTTCGGCTATTCTAGATTCAATGTTGATGTTTTAATTATTATCACGCATTGAATCAGTGAAGCAGTGAACATCTCGAGAGTCATCGACCTATATATCTCGAAAGCCTTTGTTAAAGTGTTACACAAGGATTTACTACACAAACTTGCCAGCTATGGTGTATATAGGAGTGTCCTATCGGTTATCAATTCATTTTTATCAGGGAGGTTTTCGTTAATGGACAGTGTCCTCTGACGTACATAAGATCAATGCTGGTTCCCCTAAAGTCTCTCAATTCGGTTCTACACTCTTTCTGCGTAATATTAACGATCAGCATAAGAACATTCTCAGATCCTTAGTGGATATATATGCAGATGACACCAAATATCTTTATGACCAATACCTGTTAGCTTATCTCTCCTTTTTTATAACCCTCATAGCTCAATGAGTGGAGAGTGTGGTTGGTATCATTTAACACTTCCAAAACTAAAATAGTGACATCAGCACCAAGCCGAGCTGCACCGATCCTGATTTCTCATATCCTCAAAGAATCTCCTTGACTAAAAAGCCTACTGGGTCTAAAGTACAATCCTGACCTCAACTGGAATGCATATATTCTTGCCATGGCAAAAGATACTGAATAAATCTCTGCCCCATAAAATACCTAACTCCTTCTATCTTTAGAAGAGTTAGATCAGACTTAGAATGGAGTATTGTTACCGTTTCCGGATTCTGCTGCAGACTAATCCATACTGTCCAATCTCGGCAGGGTTCAAAAGCGCTTACGCATCCTTGAGGTTGACGACTTATTCTCCACACTGCAACCATTATCCCTAACGTAAAACGATGCTAGTTTCTCACTACTTTATCGCTAATTACTATGGAAGATGTTCAGACGAGTTACCTTTCTTAGCTCCACCAGTTCAGACCTTCACATCTAGGTCGCGTCATGTCGTGTTCACAGTGGAAAAATATTCTATTCCTTTCGTGTTCCTCCGGGAAGTAATTTCCACTCAGACAACTTCTTATCCTAAACTGTTAATTTGTGGAAAAATCCCGATAGAAAGCTTTCCTGATAACTCCAATCATGGTCTTTTTAAATCCAGGATCAAACGATATCTATCCCACACATCCCCTTAATGTTCATTTTTTAATCCCCTTTCCTCCTCCCTTATATTAATCTCATTCAGTAACTCTCTACCATGAGTGTCTCTTGGGCCTTGAATTTGGTGGGCTAACAATATAAAAAAGAAAAAAAAGACTGGAAAAATTATCGGTTCATTGTAAAGCTCCAGGAAGATCTGACTCCCGAGCCACGCTGTATTTTGTCAAGATTCAGATACGACCATAATTAGAATCTTGTTATCGTGTAATGACTAGCTTCCCAAACCTCACTGATCAGTGTTGTCAAAGTTCAAAAGCTTACAGGAGGTCTTGTGTGTAAGGAATTATTTTACACCTTACAACTTTTTGCATGGACGAAATGTCGATAACCTCTCGCTACAATATCACTATTTTCCATAGCAAAAGTTTTGACCATCTACATTCCGTAGTTGTAACCATTCAGACCTTTACATCTAAAGCGCGACATACCGCGTATACTTGTTCGAATCATTCCCATTTTCTTCGTATTCCACTGACAAGCAGCAAGCCTCATTCGGATAGGTTCTGAGTGGCTCTGCAGTCTTGTATTTTGTGAAAAACAAAAGAAAATATCTATAGAAACAGTATGCTCTAAAATCCTTAGTAAGCTTTGGCTTTCATCTTGAAGTGGGGTAATGGTTAACAAGCTTGTCACGATAGAACAATTAAAACTGAGTAGTGATTTCGATCCTTACAGGGAGCACTATAAATTCCGCCTTGTGCCATATCTAAGCTGCGCTTAGAATGTCACCACATTTATATTAATGTAAAGCACTGTATTTCGTGTTTGAATCCAGTTAAAATCCAAAGCTAACTTTTGCTTTGAAACAATCTTTACATACCAGAGCTTCTAAAAATATATTTTCATCAGGAATGTTTCAGAGACGGATATGCAATCTGATCTGGCATCTCGTCTGCAGTCGCTTTCTCACAGACGTGTTGTCGCCACCCTCTGTCTTTTTTACAAATACTTTCATGGTAACTGCTCCGAGGAGCTGCTTTTGCTAGTTCCCAAACTTCATGAATTTAAGCGTTCCACTAGGCTGGCATCTCGGTCAAACCCTTTCACTTCGAAACTGTTAAATGTAGCCGTCTCTTCTACTCCAGTAGCTTCATGTCTCGCACCTCTCGCCCGTAGAACTCCCTCCCCTCTTCCTGTTTCCCTGATAGCTATAATCTGCAAATATTCATATGTAATGTCAATCGATGTCTCCAGATGCCATGATCTATCCACTATCCTTCTCTTCATCCTTTCCTCTATCACTCCTATTTGCTCTCACTTCAACCCTCTGTAACCCCTTGCGTGCTAGTGGCTTCCTGCTTTGCTTGGGGTGAAACGCTTAAAAAAAATCCAGTTAGTAATCCAAAGCTATTTCTTTGAAACATAATCTTTATATGTTTATTTACATACCAGAGCTTCTGAAAATATATTTTCATCAGAAATGTTTCTATTTAGACCCCGCATGATGTTCAGAGGAAATTCGTATGTATTATACCTAATTAACGTAGTTATTCAATTATATACTTTTGTACACGGACCTTTGTGTATCTAAATGCCAAGATTATAATGCGACAAACGCGTGTATAATCTGTCACAACAAACAATAAATACGCTCTTCAATTGTTTCACACTTTCTCTTACTCTCTCTTCCTCCACACAAATACACATTGTCACTTTTTGTCTCTTTCGCTTTGAACTGTCCTCTGTTGATACAGAAGAAACCACAATTGTAAGAATAAATGTTTTGACCCCATTAAAGTACCAGAAAACATTTATGTAGTCAATAGATTTATTACTAGAAAAAAGTTAAAAACTGTAAAATAAACTATAAAAAGTAACCAGGCGTTAACGACAGAAAACTGAAAATAAGAAAACGACAGATAAATATATTTAAAAAGATGAATCTGTAGTCACGGTTAGGAATGCAAAGCATCCGTGATTATAGATTTGGAAAATATGAACACCAGTATCATATCCTGGTAATCCCGGAGAATTTTTTACGTTGAGTCACTTCCAGTAATTTTGTATTAGTTAGCGTAACTGAGTGACTTTAAAGAGAAAGATAATTGAAGCAGAAAAGTCATAACACGATGTTACTGATCCGTTTTATTTTCCAGAAACGAACTGTGTGTCTCAGCGATGCCAGACAAAGATCTAATATTCGAGTAAAGGAGGTTGTTGGTTGGTAGATTGTTTAGCGGCATATCAACATCTCTATGGGTTAATTAATGCCGAAATCTAAATATTTTGAACACAATTTTATAGCTTCAACTAGATATATTTTGAACCCAATTGTATGCATTCAACTAAAGATATAGTGTTGGTCATTTTGTTATGAAATCTATTTTCTCTAATTCGACTATTAAATGTATTGCTGGTCAGTTTGCTTTGAAATTCTATTATAAATAATTATTGTTGACAATTTTACCATAAATATATTTTATTGGTAATTTTAATATAAATATGTATTGGGAATTTTTAATATAAAAATGGATTGCTGTTATTTTTACTATAAAAATATTTTTTTATAATTTCATAATGTTTTTTTTTTTTGTGGATTAAATATTTGCCCATAGCTGGGACCGTAACCGTAGCTACCAACCCGGGTCAGGCTAGGCCTGGTAATAACAGCAATTAAAATATTAATCTCTCGAGTAGTTTGTAACACCCTATTTATCATCTCCCAGTTGCGTCTCTTGGTTTTGGCAGAGTGCGCTCAGGAGCGGCTCTGACAAAGGACAGAGCCGCAACTAAAGAAAATTATACTGAGAGGTGCTCAGCCCTGAGGAACAGCTGCCAGAGTCCCCCCCCCATTTTCACTGCCCCAGGGAGAGGGATCTGTGCTCGCATCGAGGCCAGCGTAACCGATGGTTGCGTGAGCTCAGGCAATTTTTATTCCTAACCCGGGTATACGTGCTCGGAGTCACCACATTAAACTAACCTTGTGTTACAACCTGAACTCGTTTTGAGTAAATACAAATTAAGAGTCGGTTCCATGTTCCTTAAATCAGATGCCATGCTGCTGGATGTAGATATCGTCATAAACGGACTTTGTACCGGAAGTCAATTATAATATGCACAAATCTTTCTATACATAAAACTCTATATCACATTATTTACCTACAAATAATTATACTTTATACGTGTTAATTTTTCAAAACTTTTAGTAGGATGGAAGAGAATTTGCTGATGAGAAAATGTCTTCTTTTTTATTTCTGAGAAATGGGTAAAATAGGGCTAAAATTATAAAGATTTCTCTAGTGACGAACGCATTCAGCGATTTCTGTTATCAACTTAGGTAAATTAAATACGAAAAAGTACCCAATAAAGAAATATAATAAAAACGAAACTGTATTATTTATGATATAATGTATATCCACAAAAAAAAGAAAATTAGAAAAACACGCCGACTGACCTTACAGTGAAGAAAATTTTTGCAATCTAGTTTCGTAATTAATTGCATGTGTAATTACACGTTATGTTCATTTGGCTCTTCAGAAATGAGGCCTTCTGCCAGACGCAGATAAGCTTAGCAAATATCTGAAATCATGCAGACACCTATGCACAATGGACAAATATGCACTCACATTTGCGCAGTGGTATGTATAAATACAGATATCGTGAATATTCATAAATGCATATATACAAGCACGCTCAGTTCCAAGTATTCACGTACCATTACCCAAAGCAGACATACTGACAATTACAAAGATATAGCTACATACTTCGTCTTAGTCTCCTGTGTGGTAGCACACAGGCGTAATCAATAAAAACATCGCCACGGACGCTAAATAAAAGTGACGCGAACCAAAACTATATAGCCGAAATATCCAGTGACATCCTCACTGATCTGTTAAGAAATTATTCCGTTTTTTTCCCTTTCCATTATTCATTCTTTTCATTCGTCTTTCTTCTGAACTTGGAAAAAAATGTTCGTTGGTTTGGCTGATTCTAACAAAAGTCAGTACAAGATCGCAGCACGCGACTCTCTATCAATGTGCATCACGGCGGAACTATGGTTTCCAATAGTTTCTGCCTATGCAGTGGCGCACAGATGCCCTCGGTGTATGCACCAACGCGCATGAGCAAAGGAAAAAGAAAAGAAAAAAATCCTTCTTTTGTACATCTGAATTTGCTGCAATTTTTCACGATTTCTCATTTCGAAGTATTCAGAAATGCGTATATAATAAATTTAGTGTTTTTCTTTAACTTGTGAAATTTGTTTTGCACTTAAAGACAATCAGTAATATTTACGGATATGATTTCTTTTCAATTGATGTCGGTTTTTAAAAACTATCGAGTAGGAAACTAATTTACCGGGCGTCAACGATAAAATCCAGAAACAGCATCGAGGACAAATGTTGCAGATCATCACACCTTTTTTTTTATATTTTTTTTATATTTTTGAATGACCTACCTTGAGAAGGCAGTAAAACGCATTTCAAATCCCATAGAGAAGGGGAAGATAACTTCCCGCTTTTCATACCTTCTTTTCGTGCGCGGGTACTCGTCCTTACAACAAACAAGTTGCCGTTTCTAATCAGGTGTAAATAATGAATTGTTAATTATGTTGATAATGTATTTTTGGTGACAGCCAATGAAGAACTTTGCGGTTTGTTTTATTCTTTTAGATTATTTTCTTCATGTATGGATAGAAAATGTTTATGGATCAATTGTTTTTATTATTATTATTCAGTCAATTTAGCTTGGACGGACATTCATGAGTCTAACACAGTCCTCCATCAAGGTCGGAAAGTCATTAGGGTGTAATTCTGTGTCATAACATAGCTGGTCAAAATAGGTGTTTGCGTGGTGACCAAATCATCTGGCTCTATGGCTACGTATCCAAAACAGTAGATCACACGCGAGCTCTTGTTTTGCTCGCCAGTAATGTCCTTCAAAGCGCGTCTTCGTTCACGTAAGATTGTAGAAATATGAAGGAGAAAGCTGTGATTTAGTTGGATGTTGTCTACAAGAGATGTTAAGTAGCATTCAAGTGTAGGTTCTATCAAGCATCTGAGTGTAGGTTCTATCAAGCGTCTGAGTGTAGGTTCTATCAAGCTTAGACTGTAAGGTTTTAGTTAATACCTATGCAGTGCACCATACATTACCGAGGAAAGTATTAGAATATGCTGTTTCTGTTATTGCCATGATGATTTAGATATCCTTTCCAAGCAAGAAAAATATAATTATTTTTGTAATTAAGTCAAGCATTCAAACATAAATTAGCATATGAAAATATATGCCGCAATTGGGGATTATTTATAGCTTTGCGTAAAGATAGCCTCAAAACTCTAATGTTATACAATCGTAATAAAAAACAATCTTATGGATCGTGTTTGTTGGTATACAAGAAACACGTTTTTAGAGTTAATTCAAAAACGATATCATTCCTCAATTTTCTCTATAATATTTGTGATCTCTAAAGATTTCCTTCATTTTGGAATTACTATGGAAAGCTACAATGTAATGCGATTTTTGTATTCGTGACAGAATGATTACGATTTAAAGAATGGGTGAAAAGAGATGACCACTTACTTGATCGGTACAATGTACATCATTTTCCAATTGTAGATTTGCGAAAGACTCTTCTTTCAACACTTCACATCAAACTCATACTCAGGTAGAATTATATAAAACCAATGGCATGCAATTGCTGTAAATTCCATTAATAAAAATTAATATTTCACGTAGACAATGGGAGGTGGAAACGAAAGTAGGCATTTTCATTGGACTGAATATATTGGGCCCTAGAGCAAATTCAAAGTTAATTAATCACTTGGTCGTAAGGAATTCATTTGTTTTAGCTATACAGAATTTGCCGGAGTTTCTCAGAAAACTAGTTGAAAAATATTGATCTGATAAATAACATACTAAAATTATATCAAAGAATATAATGCATAATATCTCATAACATGCATTCACGTGTCACGTGTATTTCCAATCAAATATTGGTGCTTTGTGTGATGAACATGGTGAGAGGGTTCAAAAAGTTATATCTATCATGGAGTTGAAGTAGCAAGGCCAGATCAAGCCAAACATGATGAGAGACTGTTACTGGTTCTTACAAAATAATCCTAAGCTCAACACGCAACCACAAGAGTAAGCATTTAAAAAATTATCGGTTTGTTTTCTAAAGTATCAGTTGTATACTTTCTTGAATCAATGGTTTAAAATGACTTTGAGCGAGGGAAGCCTGTGGGTTTTAGCGAAATACATACTTCTTCAAACATTGTTGACTCGCACTACAGAATCACAGACAAGGAACTGATAACAGAAACAATATCACTTGAGAACTTTCAACAGAAGAAACAGCTAAAACTCGTACAAAAAAATAATGACATAATCAAAGTGTTGACATTCCACATACTTATCTAAATAAAAGTTTAGGAATACGGGAAATAAATAAAAAGGTTATCGGTAGAGGAAAATCTGATAACAACGACTGGACTTAAATAATCTATTTTCTTGATAAATTGTTTTAAGAGAAATATTTTATAAATTCCAACCGCGAGTTATACGGGCTGTTTGGTTAAAGAATGGCGAATGTTTCTTTATAAGGAAACAGCTATTACTATTTTCATTTCTTAAATTTACCTTGACTGTAAATGAACAATTCACGAATTTATGTCTTAAAAACTACTACACTATATACACTACTGATATAATATTTATCCTGAATATAAATATACTAAACACGCTGCATTATTTACTTATTCGGACTGTTATCCCCATCTTCACTGCCCTATTCACAATATTTCGGCCATTGTACGCTCCGGCCTTCTTCGGGTGATTGGAATTTCGAACCGAACCCTTTATTTTTTTCCGCCGGGGTAGATTGTTCTAGTTCCACGTGCCATGCATCTTCCGGATGCCTCAGTTACTTCCCTTTAACTCAACTGTACAAGTTTTTGTTCACAACTGTTGTGGCCTGGTATTGAACTCACAACTCTTTGGGGCTAGTTACTGAATGGCCGGAACGTTATGAATATGGCAATGAAGATAAGTATTCCCCGGAAGAGGCATGACACAAGGAACTAGAACAATCTACCCCGGTGAAGGAAATAGAGAGTTCGATTCGAAATTCTAATCACCTGAAGAAAGCCGGAGCTTACAACGGCTGAAACGTTGTGAATATAGCAATGAAGATCAGGATAATAGTCCGAATAATGTAAATAATGTAAGTAATCATAATACCTCATCTCAAAGATATAGACAGATACTAAGCACGTATCTGAAAAAAAGTTATCATGAACAAAAACAAAAATAACTGATATGAGGGGATAATTATGAGCCAAGATTCGTAATCAGGCTAATTAGTGAAGTCTATTACATAATTGTTTGTTTTGGTTAAATTTATTTTCTTTTTTTTTACAGGCTGTTATCATCTTTATATTATTACAAACCTTAATAATTGTAAACAAAATGTTACAATCGACATAATGTCTCTTTCCTTTTAAGCCTTTATTCAGGTCATTTATATCATTATTTTGAAGTATTTATATAGCTAAATCCAAGCAAAATTTATCAACTAAAAATATTTTGAAAAACAGAAAATGAAAACCAAATTTTTAGCTGGATTCCACTTTATTTTTTCACTATAATATTTTGAATTTCTGTAGAAGCGTTAAATGAAACACATCTTGAAAAAAAAAACCGAGGAAGATATATGTATATATGTATTTAACCGGCTTCAGTAAAAAATCAAACATAACGTTACTTTCTCATCCGTTCTTTTACCAAATTTCTTTTTGTCCTATAACGGAAGTAATTAAAAGATAATTTATAATTGAAAATAATAAAAATATAATTTTAATCTATGAAATTAAGCATTATGCATCGCACTCCCTGGTTTGTGTTAAAGATTTTAGTTTAAATTTTCGCTATGTTTAGGTCGACGATAATTCATTTGTTGTCCACTGTTATTTTATCATCGATCTCATTCTGAACAACATTTTTTCCAAAAATAATTCACATTGACATCTAGGAAATTGCATCCCAGTTATCTATAAGTGAATAACATTGGTATAATCTCTCTTCATAATACTTTTCATAATAATGAAATAGCAGCTCGTACACACAAAATGTGCTTAAGTTACATTGGATTTATGACGCCTTTCTCAAGTATTTTGAAGGGAAAATGCAATTTACAGATATTAATTCGTCAGTGCGAGTTGGCACTTCAGACTCAATTCTTCACACCCTATGAAGAAACCAGTAAACCATTGTTTAATGAAAAAATTTACGGAATCTCAGCAATTATATATAT
>CAHIKZ030000380.1:1612500-1657500 GCA_903632075.3 Acanthosepion pharaonis | reverse complement strand
AATTTAATAAATTAAATTTCATATTTCGAACAAGTAAAATAAGTAAAATTCTTTGCCGTATTTCAAGCTGAATTTAAATTGATTGGAATACATTTTGGTATATGCAAAATCCATAACATCATCGACAGTTCATTCTATTTTCCGCAGATCCTGCATTTCGGGTTAGTTCCATCTTTGATTATGTGACAGTGATAGGATCTGATTGCGAGGATTTAGTCCTGAGATACAATAATTAGGTCTTCTGTCTCTGTTTTCACCCCGGTGCTTCTCAGCCACTGATGTGTTTTCTGTTGGTTCAAATCTGCTTTTTTCGTTGTTTTTTTTTATGTAATTGCCAGGCGACTTTTTATCTTCCAAGATTTTTCTTTAATTTCATTTAGCTAATTTTTTTTTTTTTTTTTTTTTCTGTTTTACTCGTTTGGCGTAGATGATATTCGCTTCATTTTTAGTTGATATGATTTCAGGTATATTAAGTTGTTTATTGAAGAGTGCAGCTTCTTTGCTGATGGAGTGGATTTAATGTTTTACTATTTGAAGGAGAAGATCATTGTTTTTTTGTGAGATATGCTTTCACCCGATTGCTGTATTTTTTAAAGTTAATTCAAGTTGGATTAGACCTCAAACTCCTAAAGATCTTGGCACATACAGCCTATCAACATTTGATTTCGGGTGGTGCCACCTCATTTGGGTAAGCATTTTTCTGATCTGTGCATACAATCTTTTAATATCATTCAACGTCCATTTAATAATGTTGAAGCTGTATGTTACTACCGTTATAGATAAGGTGTTGATAGCCTTCATTTTTTTTGTAGAGTAGTTTCACAGTGGAGGCTTGTATTTCACTAAGTCGGTCATAGGTTCGACGTACAAAACGTTAGGAACTTGAAATAATAGTTAATGACGCAGCAATCTAGTTGTGGTGGTTGATACTTTAATGTCCGAAATTGACTGACACACCAATTCCACTGAGCCCCCTGGCGACTTCTACTACTACTACTTATTATGTGTGGGAGAGTCTATTAACAATAGAATAGGTATGTTTCGGTATAACAATTTTACTGGTCCCATCTTATTCGTTTTCTAGTATCAAACGTACTCTTCTATAATATTGTTTTCGGGTATTTTTAATCATAATTGAATGTTGTATTCCGTCTCCTTCATTAATTTCTAAGTATTTATATGTACCATCTTGGTCTAGTTCCTTAATCTTGTTGTTGATGTCAAGGTCTAAATCTGTAGTTTTTGTTAGTTTATCGCCTTTGAAGATGGCTTTGGCACATTTGTCGATTCCGAAGTCCATCCTATTGTCTTCGCTGAAGGTTTTGACAATGGTGAATAGATTTTCTGCTGATTGTCATCCTTGAAAAACGTTATAAGATCCTCAATATAGAATAAGCGATTCAGTTTGCTATTCTCTGACATGTATCCGTAGCTACTGTCGTTCTGTAGGCAGCTGAGTGGCGCTAATGCAAAGCAGAAATGTAGTGGTGACAATAAATCTCTTTGGAAGATCTCGCTTTTGATGATGATGATTCATCTCGATGTTATTATTATTATTATTATTATTATTATTATTATTATTATTCTGTATACTCATTTCCTTCCGTGTCCCAACCAAAGATCTAAGGTCAGAAATGGCACCATAATATTTTTCACTAAACATTTTTGTTTAAGAAAAAGAAAAACAGATAGACGATCTAAGATAACATACATGTTACATAGATAAACCCCTTCCTAAGATATGAGCTGTACATAACAAAAAATATTGATGTTCTCATATGTCATATTTGTTTAAATTTCCACTTCAAGATCCTTGTATTTTCATAGGTTTTTGAAGATCTTCAAAGATACATTACAATCTGCAGGAACTGGCATGTTAATAAGAAAGCACATTCTCTTTGTGTGAAATTTGATCACAACGTTTGGGCTATTAGCTTTGATTGTTCTATCTGTGTATATTGTAATGTCCATATAACATTGTTACAGGTCCCATATTTGTAACCAGATCTGGGTGGTGTTCATACCAGTTTCTTAGAGTTTCGTTCTCTAAAAGTTGCAGATGTTCCAGTGCAGCTATTGGCTCACTCTATTACTATTATTTCTTTGGAATCCTTTTGCATACACATTTTACCAACTAGAGACCTAAGGTCAGAAATGCATTCATGACATTTTCTACTGATCATATTTATAAAAAGCAAAACAAACCAGAAAACCCCTAAGATCACAGACATTGTAAATAGATAAAACACTTCTTCTTCTTCTTCTTCTTCTTCTTCTTATTATTATTATTATTATTATTATTATTATTATATTTTAAAATGCTGTCTGCTGTGGTGAAGTATGTGTTGGATGTGGATCTTTTTAACAACATCGTAAGAGCTTTATATATTAAGAGTCTTTCGTTACAGTAATGCTGTGTCATAGTATAATGTTATCTACTAATGTTTTTCTCATGTTAATAGTTATATTTTTGTAAGGTTTTGACCGATATGTGATCCAACTATTTCCCAGGTTAACCTACAAGAGAATATGATTGCTGTACAACCAATATAATTTTTTTCCTTATTAATGGTTTGAATGAAATCCTGTGCAATGGAAAATTAATAAACAATGTTTTACATAGGATTGCCTTTTGAAATCTGGCGATATTAGTGATATTTAGGTTAGATTTTTGAAAGTTTTTACAATAAATCTTAAGGATTTATTACAATTCTTTATGGGATATATATCAATGAATGATATATTTAATGTATTTTTCATCTTGTTTCTAATTAGGGTGCATATGGTTACTATAAAATAAATTAATGATATTATAACATAATCCGACCATTTATCAAGTATACATAAAATATATATATACAGAGTGACCCCAAAAAATGGGAACTTTTTAACAATCCAATAAAACCAAGTGAGATGGAAGAAAAATATTTTATTCATAGTAATTGAAACCTTAAAACATGCCATTTAAGAAACAATGATGGAATTTCCATTTCTTTTAAATTACATTCTGTAGATAGCCTCCTCCTGTACGAATGCATTCATGAAATCTGCTGTTGAGATTCATCATTGACTACTGCAACATCTCAGCTGGGATAATGTGAATTTCATCTTGAATTCCAAATGGCGAAATGTTTACTTGCTCAAGGTCACTCTCTCGCAGTCTTGCCACTTGCTCATGTCTGGCAATACGCACTTATAATTACGCACAATAATTCCCTTTCTTGGGGGTCACCCTGTATATATATATATATATATATATATATATATATATATATATATATATCTTCATCTTCAGACATTTTAACCATTCTAAATTTTTAATATTTATCAGCTTTTGCAACGCGCTTTCGTCACCTCGTAGGACGAATGTGGCTGCTTGACATTAGCTTTCTGATTATGAGATATGATTTCGAATCTCACCATGATCGATTAGTAAATAAGTTAGCATCTTCAAAATATCGTCCTTGGAGAGGATTCCTGAAAGGGCATCGTTGGAATATGTGCCTGAAAGCTAAACATTTTTAGTGCAATTGGATAGAGGAAACACTTCGGAAGCATTCGTTTTCTATGCTAATTGGGTAGGTAGAGATTTTTTATCCTAGATTGGTCATCTATCAAGGGATGCTTATTCGATAAAAAAAGCAATCCTCCAGTTGCCTGGAGAGATGCGTCGACCTGCAAGAAAAAACAAAAACAAAAAACAAAAGAAAAATGTATGTATAATGAATTAAATTCTTACTTGTGTTGCTCAGTCTGCTGCAGGTGGAAGTGATTTCTTTTAAATCAGGTTTTCTATAGATGAAAAATTGATCCGATTCATTTTCATACCTTATTACAAATTTTGTAGAGATTCTGAATAAAAAAAAATGATAATACGAGGTGATCCGCAAAATGCTTTTAGTCATGGGATCTTTTTTTTGTTTTTCGCTTTTCTACTTTTGTTGCTTTTTTGAAAGAAAAATGACCTACTAGCGGAGAACTGCTAATAGTGATTTCCCAAGGGTAGCTCAGATGTGGCACAAGGCCGAAATTATTGAGCACCCAGTAAGTATTGAACTCACTACTCAGTCGTAATTGGTCTAGCAAGACAAGCTTGCTAACCATTACACCACCTCGAGGTGCCCCGGAAAACGGCTAATATGCAAATTCGACAAAAAAATTTCTTCAAATTCCCGTATTCCTTGTTGAAATCATTGGGGAAATTTCCAGAAGAATCCAGAATGAAAATTCTCTTATATCTAGAATGCAATAATAGGGTGGAATAAATTTTAGCTTGGAATATTCATCCAGAACAGGAAGCTAAGAGATTGAATTAAATGGAGAGGTTGGAATAAAATGATGAAATTTCACCTTGATGGAAGACAGACAAGCTCGGAACACTGTCTTGAATGACATCTAACAAATCTGAAAAATTAAGAAGAGATCATTATAATAATTATAATAATATCCGGAATAAATTTGGCAGCTTATTTACAACAAATGGCATTTCATTTCTGTGAAGATGTTAATGGCTTTCTGTGTATTTCTTCCTAGAATTCATCTGAATCAATTGCTCATGTTATAGGAAACCACGTGAAAGATTCACTAAATTCTTGTCGTAAAAATATGTCGGTTTTAATGAAGAAGATACTTACGTGAGTGGAACGGCGTTGTCGACCGGGTAATCCTAACGTCAGCATTCTCCTCTGCTTTAGTAGCCTTCCATTTGGATTGGCGGAAGAGGTGAGGGCAGAGGTATGTTACAAAACTGTGTTCACATTATACTCACCACCTTTTTGGCCGAGAGCGAAACAAGTTGTTATTACTTGTTCCTGTCTGTTATTACTGTGTTTACCTGATCCTAGCGGAGAGGATCGTAAAGGAAGGACGTTTTCTTTTGCAACCCGGTCATTCATCAACCAACTCCACGCTGGTCTTTTCAGCCGAATTCATTTTCGACACATAATAATGAAAATTATGTAACAATTTTTCATTGTAGCTGTTTTTCTGTTTTAATATACTCTTTCTTGATTGGTTTCAATGAAGTAACTGCAAGATTTACACGAAGTTTTTGAAGGTTGACTGGCATTCTCGCTTATTCAGAATCTATCACATATTTAAAAAATTCTTTTTTCCTAAATGTAAATGTATTTATTCAAATTTACTTATATTTAATCTTTATATTTCGCGGATAAACATTTTTGAATAGACATCTATGTTATTTAAAGAGGGAAGTTAATATCTACTGGGCTAGACATTTACAATCTTAAATAAGATACCTTTCGAATGGATTAGAATTTGCATTTTCCTTTTAATCTAGAAGACCAATTTCAAACCAATCGTGCCTTATCTGCAATGAATTAGAAGCCATTACAGAAGTGACAGTCTCAATTAACGTAGAAAAAAAACGAGGATTTCTCGTTAGGACATTTCAAAGTCTATATAGGCTAACTTTATTTTTTTACACGAAAAGTAAACGATATAAATATTAAGCAATAAATGTGTTTCTAGTTTGATATAATTACTTATTACTATAAAAGTTAATGACTACCGGCATAGCGATAGAAAATATTAATAATGAAAATAAGTGCATTCGAATCTATCTATCTATCTATCTATCTATCTATCTATCTATCTGTTCATTATCTATCTATCTATCTCAATCTGTTCATCATCTATCTATCTATCTATCTATCTATCTATCTATCTGTTGTGGTAGGATCCACCTAATTTGCATATTGGAGTACCGACCATATAAATATGGTTGGTACCGGGAAGACGGGGAAGGAATCAAGAGATTCAATCCAGAGACTCTGCCCGACTGCGACTAAGTCAACACATTCTCCAGGAACGGTCTTCCCAGGAATATACAAAAGACTATATGTGAATATTCTGTACACTTTCTTGCTTCAATACATTTTGTTCTAAGTACATTTTGTGTTGTATTATTATTCCATGCATTAGTCAAGTTTCAACACTATCTATCTATCTATCTATCTATCTATCTATCTATCTATCTATCTATCTATCTATCCCTGATGATTATGGACTCTCCTGTCGATTTTTACTTTTTGTTATCTCTCCTAAAACCGGTTTTGTCATCCATTTATACAAGTTCGCTAGGTAGGTTATACACTTTTATTGATAACAGTGTATACAAAAAAAAATTGTACTTTTAGGGAGATATGTTTTTTGCTGAAATAGAAAAATGACCCGATAAATTCGTCTTTTATTTGTCGTGTCCCTTTAGGACGTAGGCAATCATGGCCCTCAATATCTTCCTGTTCCTTGTAGAGCTTAATAAGTATTGTCTTTTTTACTATTTCTCTTAAACTCTCTTCCACCATCCATTTACTCAAACTTGTTTCGCACTGCTTTCCGCTACATCTGCATTTTTCCATTTTCTCTAACGCTTCGTCTTTGGTTACATATTCGGTGCATATTATTCTCAGCATCCTTCTGTAGAACAAATTTTCTGTCACCTCAAGTTTCTTCTTTATCTGCATGGATTGACTGATTCGTTTTCTACGGCTAATCAACCCTTTGCAAATGATTTAACTCCAGAGAATTTTTTCATTGTAAGAATTTTTTTAGATAATAATGGCTTAGTGATACAAGTCTTACTAATTAACCCATAGCTGTGGGAGAAGAAGTAGTTTCATACTCTTCCCAAGATTATTTGCGCGTAGGGACTATAATTAACCTAACGGGAACTGGAACTCGGCTCTCCGATTAAAAATTCCGAGTTGTTATCCGGTACACCTCCTGCACATCCAAACATACAACACCTGGTTTTCACAAGTGGTTACCCATCTAGGTACTGACAAAGCTTCACGTTGCTTAACTTCTGTGATTATACGGGAACCTGTTTTAAAGTGACGGGGCCGTAATCCTGTGCGGAGAGGATCCAGTATTTATTGGCATATAGGAAACATCATCGTGTTCTATCAAGAAGGGGTTAGTTATATTTACTATAGATAGCTTAATACGAAGAAAACCAAACAAATTATGTAGCGAATATTCGTATTGTTTCTTCTGTCCTTATCTTTGCTTCTTGGAATTGACCTCTGACATTTATAATCGTTTTTAGTGTTATAATCTACAAAATAGTAACAGTTTGATTCAATGTCTTTCTCAGTTTTCTTTTTTTTTATTTTAAATATTATTTTTTCTAGATTTTCATTCTCTTTTCATTGTTATCGTTACCACGCTTGTTCTAACTACATTTGTAGCTTTTATTGTTTGTTCCATTCACTCATTTAAAAAAAAAAAACAAAAAAAAAACTTATTCATTGCCATGACGTGTCATAGTTTGAATTTCAGGGCAGCTCGATATTTTTTGTCTTTCTGTTTAGTTCTATCTTTTTCTTTTTTAATTTATTTTATTTTTTTGGTTTTATTTAGCTGGTTAGATATTTTGTTGGAAGTTTAGCTCTTTCAGTTGGAGGTATGGAGTGTCAGTCATTTCTGTCTGTTCTGCCACCCCACCCCGACCCACTTATTGACTTCTGTTCTTTTTCACATCATGAAGATCATCCTGACGTGAAAGATTTATCGTCAGGTTTGGCATAACAATAGCTCCAAAATTTATTTTCTTTTTTTGTTTTTCTTCCTCCTCTTTAGTAAAGTCGTATTTCTTTTTGTCTTCTTTATCTTTCTCACCCACTCTCTTTCTCCTTCTCGCTTTCTCTATCTATCACACACATCGAGCAACCCAACATGTTGATTTTCTTTCTCATAAAATGACCAACAAATATTATCTCTATCTCCTTCTTCGCGTCGCCCGGCTGCCAATCCCTTTGTATTCTTTATTCGTACAATATTTGACAGGATCCATGGTTGATTATGAAATACACAGACAACGTTTACTGAGTGAGACTCTTTGTCTTGCCTGACATATTAGCTTGAATAATAGCCCAAAGAGTATTTTGTAAATATAGCACATCGTGCAGAAAGACAAATAGAGAAAAATTTTCGATGTGCGCATCCAAATTGTTCGCGAAGATAATACAAGAAAAATTAATAATTGCTGATGATTTTCATGTAAATTTGATGTGGCGATAGTTACAATAAATTAACAGTTCTAAGTTGAAGATTTGAAAGCTCCTGAAAATTGTTATTAAGTTTTAGATTCAACATAACAAATATATACATCCGTTCTTAAACTGAATTCCGTAAATACTTGATCGAGAGAGCAGCATATTTAAAAATAGTCTGTCACGTGGTGAAAATTCGGGTTTGAGAATCCTTTGCTCGAAATTCTTGGGATCGGAAGTGCTTCGGTTTTCAGATTTTTTCGGATTTTGGAATACAGGCTTAAGTTTAATTTGTATTAAAAAATTAAAATGGTGCAACTTGGCAATCAAACTTACGCATAAAGACGATGTCCGTTTATATGTCATAACACAGCTTATACATCTAACCTGAAGGTAGTTTTATATAAATAATATATAACCTGAAAACAGTTTTATAGCAAATTTTAAAAATTTTGTGTACACACAGATATGGATATTGACTCTCGTCATGTAATGCTTACATGGATTTTTAAGGGATGGAATTAAGATTTCATGTAAAATTCATATTTTGTATTTTCTGTACGTGCACAAAATAGCATGATCACTGCTTACAAAAAATATATCTACTTCTACATCAGGTGTGAGAAACTGGAGAGAGAGAGGGTACATCATTATCGATGTATATTTAATATATCTGTATATATATATATATATTATAATTATTTTTAAAAAAATATGATTCCTTCGCCAAGATAATCTAATGTTTATTTTCAAGTCAGGAGGATAATCTTTGCTAAAGCGGAATACAAGTTTACTAAATCCGGTTTTCCTAACCTGGGTTGATGTTGGACTAACCTAAGTTTACCTAACACGCGAAATCAACTTTACTTTTTAAAAAATAATTATAATTTAAGCTCTACTTCTGTATGGAGCATTGTTTTTTTTTTTTGTTTGTTTTTTTTTTAAATAAAAACAAAAATAATAAAGAACTCTGGATTATTTACAAGGTTTCAATAGATGAGCATTAGCAAGGAGCCAGCAAATTGTTCTAGCAATGACCAGTTATACTACGATCTTCACCATCGGCGGGCACACATATCTATATTGTATTACTTATTTATAGTTTAGATAGTTTTCTAAATGACGTTAAAAGTCTCTACCTGGACCCAGGTAAGACATAAAATCGTCAAATGTTTATTTTCTAATTAGAAATTCTCAGATAGAAAGCGTGAGGCAATACAATCTTACTATGCCCATTTCAACTAATGTGTTTTAAGCAAGACAAAGCTAATCTTATTTAACTCTCAATAACATTTCACCACTCCTTCCTAATGCAGTTTGGGCGGGGTTAGCTAATCTGCTAACATGTTTTTAAATATAGAAAATATGTGCATTTCCAGAGCAGGCATGCATAATTTCCGTTCATTGTCGCGTATTTTATTTCATTTTATTTTATTCGGTCAAGTTAGCTGGGACATTCATTAGTCTATCACGCTGAGCATTACTATCCTGCATCAAGGTCGGAAGGTCATTAGTAAAGCATTCTGTGTCATAACATACCTACTCAATGGCCACCAACTCGATTTTCTGCATGGTTCTATGTTCAGATCACACGCGAGTTCATATTTTGCCCGACAACAGTGTCCTGCAAAGCGGTGAGTACGATCCCCATAGGGTGCCATATTATCCTATCTATTCGCATGTATTAAGCTAAGCTTAATAAATGCATACCACACTACAACATAATAAACATTTATTAAGCGTAGCTTAATATATGGGAAAGGGTATGATAATGTGTCACTCTTCTGGAATCCAAATCACTATATAATAGTATTTGCTTTTGTCAATAACGTTATAAATATTATACTACAGGATATCGCCCTCCTGATGGCTACATACAATAGCTATTCAAAAATTAATTTCCATTCCTCATTAATTACTACTGGTTTTATAGCAGAAGCACACAAAGTATAGGAAGATGTACACAAGACATTCTGAATTTCAAATCTTTTCCTTAGCTCAGTTTCCATAGTTCTATTTTGTATAGTAGATAAGGACATTGAACATAGAATAATCTCTTCTAGTGATAGTTTCACACAACAGCGCCAATTGCTACAAAAACAAAAAAAGTAAAAATTAGAGTCATGTACTTAAATATTCTTGTCAGATCAAGAAATTCATACAAATGTCAAGCATAGCATCAAACCACTTTTTGAAATATCTAAACTGTCATCTGTATATGAGCACTGTCTCAGATCAATTGTTAAAAATGGCATCGAGAGAGTGAAAACAGAGAGTGAATACCGCTACACAATCACAAAGAAATGTACGAGAAAATATAAACGACATAACTTGAGGACTTCCAACAACAGCAACAACTAAAATGGATAGCACATGTAACTCGAAGAGAAAATAATGAAATAATCAAGATGTTAACGTTCCACCCAACGTCAAACAAAAGCTTAGGAAAAAAGAGCCCTATCAATGATGGAAAGAACGATGACTTGAAAAACCTATTGTTCAAGGGAAATCCTTGATAAATTTCAACCGAAAGTAGCACTTGCTGCTCGGTAAATGAATGCTGTATATTTCTTTATAAGAAAACTGTTAATATTACTATTAACATTTTCGGTATTCAACTCTTGAATTGTATGCACGCTTTGTCGAAGCTCCTTGGATACTTTCTTAGATATATGCTCATTGTCTATTTCACCCTATCATCCTCGGATAACCACTGTCCCCTGATTGCTATTTATTTTCTTTTCGATTTTAAACAGCAACCGTGAACATCATGGAATTCGTCAGCATTTTGGGAAACCAGTTTTCAAAGACCTTTCAGCAATCAAGAGGGTTTCCTGAAATGCTGTGGGTCATGTCAATAAAGTCACTTTATCCTTTCTCTCGACGATTGTCATTAACATTACAGACTCATTTTTTTTCTTTTATGCTTACATCAAAGGCGGCCTTTCTAAATACATCTACTATCCTCCTGTGAATCTTTCCAGCATTTTCCACTTCGCAAAACAGGTATTATATGACAGCATATACATTTTTCCAGCAAAGACGTTCCGAATGACTATTATGAAATGATTTCTTCACAAATTCTTATACATGGCTGCCAGAGAATTTATAATTTATAGCATAAAAAATAAAATCTAATACATTTAAAATTAAAGCAGTCGTTAATTTTTGCCCTACTCAAGTATACTACTCGTAATATTTTTAAATGTGGAGAGTTACTTGAAGCCAGTTTTTTTCTCCTAGTTACTTGACAAAAGATATTCTCAAAACAAGAAGTGAAATTATTTATTACCGTATGCGATATTTGCCATTAATGCAAATGTCGCACTTTAAAATGTTTTTTTTTAAATCTCTGTGCATTATATATGCGATATTGAGACCTCCCTTAGGCTAATACAATTCTCAGTGATAACTTATGCTATATCTTTAACTCTGGTTGTCAATTCTACTTAGCCTGACACTCTAACAACATTATTTACTTCTAACGACAGTGATAGTATTATTTTTATTATTACCAATATAGTAAAAGGAAATATCGTAACAAAGTCCTGACGACGTTTGTCGATACAAGCTGATCAATCATACCTAAATATGCCTCAACAAACTACTATCACTAACCAACTCTAAATTACAGAAGAATGAGGCGTAACTGAAAGGAAATAGTTGTACAAGTAAAACTATGTTTTGGTCTATATTCCACTGTAGTGACAGCTTAAGTTTTTATAATGTTTTCGGCTTAGTTTTATTTCGTAAAGTTTTATTGTTTGAATCATATAGATTATATTTCATGCAACGGCAACGCCTCTCCTCAGCTGCTCCAAAGAAGACCAAGGTCGTTTCATATGCAACGAAGACGATGGACCCAGGTTTTCTTGGATGCAAAAGGCATTGTGTTCATTGAATAACTTCAAAGGGGAGACAGCCACAATTGAGAGTACTATACACACTCGTTGAGGCATTTTTGTAAGGCTATTAAGAGCAAACTCCCAGGAAAAATAATGAAAGGTTTTTTTTTTGTTTCATCAGTTCAATGCTCCAGAACACAAATCGTTATCTTCAATCGCTGCTGTGCGTGATTGTGGCTTTGAACAGGTTGGTCACACAACTTATTCCCCTGATTCCCCTATCATCTGTGCCCCAAAAATGAAAACCATTTGGATGGGAACAACTATCGGAATATGATGCCATATCTGCTGTTGATGATATTTCTTATCAACAGGATGAGTAGTCTTCTTTGAACAGTCAGTTGTCAATTTACCTGGAAAGAAAAAAAATGCAGTTATTAAACTGAATTTGAAATTAATGCATGCGCGATTTAACAGCTCCAGCATAATTCCTTCAGAGTCAACCTATGTATTTTCCGGCTTCCCTCGTATGGTAGACACGAATCGAATTATTCATTACAGTTTGAGACTCCACGGAGAAAGAGAGTAACAACACACTCCCATTCCTGGATGTTCTAATATCTCGAACAGAGTATGGGTTCAAGACATCCGTATACCGTAAATCGATATTCTCCGGACAGTACCTCAATTTCAACTCCTACCATCTATACAGCGTAAAGAAAGGGATCGTCCGCTGCTTACAACATCGAGCAAAAGTCATAGGTAGCGACCCAGAGACATTATATAAAGAATTAGTCAGTATGAGTACTACCGTGGGTACATGGCAGCAGCCCCCAAAAAACTGGGATAGGCGGGTACAAGAGGGGGAGGGCGACAACACTCAGAAAGCAGTCTGCCTGCTTTATGTGAAGGGGTTATCAGAGAAAATACGAAGGATCTGCGGTCCATATAACATCAGGACAATCTTTAAAAGCTGGACGACACTTCGCAGATATCTCTCCCGAGTAAGACCCCCACCCCCGTAGAGGAGAAAATGACAAAAGAATGTGTGTACGCTATCCCGTGCAGCTGCGGAAAGAAATATAAAGGGGAGACAGGCCGGCCCCTTAAGGTAAGGATTCAAGAACACCAGAAAGCTGTAACACGAGGGAAAGTAGAAAAATCAGGCGTGGCTGACCACACATGTAGAGAAAAGGGAGATCACCACCCTCTGTGGATCAGGTTGAGATCATAGACAAAGAACACCATTAGAAAATTCGTAAACTTAAAGAATCAGCACATATAATAGGCCAAAAAATCTCCTGAGCCAACCAAGCATAGAAATGAATACAATATGGGAGCCAGTAATAAGGAGTACCAAAAAAAAGCAATAATAACAAAAAAAATTGCAATGTGATCTCTGGTAAAAACATGGAATGATAACAGCAAAAATTGCAATATGAGCACTGGAAAAAATGATTGCTAAAGACATTAGGTTTATAATACCTAGAAATTCATACACAGATGTCCTCAAGGACACATGGCAGCGTGGTTAAAGGCGTTAGTTAGATCCAGTGACAGGACTCAAAGAGTATGAGTTCAATAACCTGGTTAAGGCAGTGGAGAACTTGGAGAGGGGAATTAGCAGGAGATAACTGACAACTGACATCCATTAAACATGGCACGTGCAACTAGAACAGTCTACCCAGTGAGCAAAATAAAGTGTTCATTTGACATTCTGAAGAAGGCCGGAGCGTACAACGACCGAAACGTTGTAATAAATATGGCGACAAAGATGAGGACAATAGTCCGAATAATGTTAATAGTGTAAATAGTTAACAGGTTTTGTAATTTTATTCATTACTATAGCCTGTCCTCTTGCTCATCTCCTGCTGGACTCGGCTGGTGTCTTCACATATCAATCAACATGTATATAATAATAGTGAAATCTCCTACTACTTCTCTGTGCTGTATCCTTCCAGGACATGCGTAATCATAGCTCTCCACAACTTCTTTTCCCTTGCAATGTTTGTATTTTTATCATAGCTCCTATTCCGTGTTCTGTCATATATTTACACAATCTCGTTACGTAGGCTACTCCATTTATTCCTCTTGCTTTCAATATACCTTGTGAGTGTCAATTATTTAAATCCTTCTTTCTTCATCATGTGTCCTAGACGTTTTGACAACCTTTTTCTTATTCTTATATTATTGCCAGTAGAGCCAATTGTCTCTTATAAAGGAAATAATAAATAATAAAAAAACATTTTGAAAACTGAATATCAAACAATAAGCTAAAAATAATATTTTGAGGCTGACAATGAGTGACTTCAGTTGAAAAAAGTATAGACATCATAAAGTTCTTTAATTCAATTCAACCCATTGTCCCCAATTGGATATATGACATTACACGAAGAAATTCTTCATTTAGGGAATATTAAAATGAACAGAAATACACTTCATTCACTGTCTCTCCTTACATTTCCGACAGACAAGAAAATGGAATATTAATGCTTTCGGGGGAAGCACTAAAATGCAAAACTCATGAATTTCAACTGGATTATTTTGTAGGTCAGCCGGCTGGTATTGTTGGATATTGATTCGTGTCTTTCATTGCATGACGTGGAAAATTCCAGTGGGAAAAAGAACCTTGGTGTATAGACAAATGTTCATATCGTTTTGTTTTGTTTATGATCGATGATTTACAGTCGGAATCGAAACATTTTTATTTAAATATGTGATTTCTTTAGATCGGCATTAGATTAATATATTCGTGTGTTAATTGAAAGGTCTTCGAGGAAAATACATTCTGTAGATAAAAGTGTAACACTTTCCAGTAGAATATATGACTTTGAGAAATATCTCAAAAAGTGGAATGTATTTTCTTTCCTTCTTGTCAATATTCTATTCTTATACTATGAGGCGATGATAGTTCAAAACTTTTACCAATGACAAGAAAGTGTTTTTGATCTATTTTTTACCAGCAAAAAAAAAAAAACTATGGCAAAAATTTGAATTTCTATGATATTTTTTTCTTTTAAAAAGATGTAAGGTAGACGTTATTTTCCAAGACTAATATGAACATTTAAATCGAATTTCTCCTAGATTTTAAATGTAGTTTATTTTTTTGTTTTTCTTTAATATAGATTTGAATCTGAATGGTAATAGTATAGAGAAAAAAGGATTTTATTTATATGTTGGCCTTATTAAAATATAACGTAATAAAATTTCAGAAAATGTTAAATTTCGTTTTTATTATTTTAAATGGGTTTAGGACATGGATATTATTTAAATAAATATAACCCAGAAATAATTACAAAGGTTAAAAAGAAATAAGAAAACACATCCGTTTATCTCGCGAATAGCGCCCTGTTTGGTCATAAGTCTGTTATTTGAGGTTAGACTGGGGTGACCTCTCCAGCTCTCAGGCCTGAGCGATGGCCAGAATAAGTGAACACACACACACATGCTCTCTGCCGTACCGTCAAGATCCAAAGGAATTCAGGGCATTAGATTTAGAGATGGTTTGGCTACAGGAGTTGCCGTATGTTGTCTGTGTTGACAGCTTTTCGCATCCGGGGTTCAACTCCGAGTTTTCTGTCTAAATTAACTATCATATCATTTTTCATTTTTGGATATGATTGTACAAGAGCGGAGGTTTACAATCAGGGTTTTTCTTCCTCGGCTGTCGAGCGCCATCTACTCGAATCAGCTGATTATGAAGTGCTAGTTTCGCCCATTCTCCGGTTTGGAACTGGACTTAGTTGTCAGAGACTATTTGATACACATACCACGGAAGCATTTTATAGACAGTAGGAGCTTGCCCCCACTATCACCCCCCGACGATGGCATGCTTTGGAAGATACATAATGTATGTATATTATTTGTGTAAGAAACTCAAAATAATAAAGTTTTTTTTTACTAAGTAATAAAACGTTAGATCAGCAAAAACACAATAAAGCAAGACAAATTACAAAAGAGTACATTAATAATCAAACACAAAAATTGAAAAGTTTGTTAATTTTTGAAAAGGATATCCAAAACTAAAAATGAAATTTTAAATCGGGATTTAAGCCTAAAATACACAAAGGTTATGAAGTCATTATTAAACATATAACAAATATACTACCTTTTGGACAGTAGCAACACATAAACTACCAATTGATAAAAATGAACGAAAGTGAAAAATGCAATGTTGATAAATATAACTTCTGTTAAGCAAAAACGGAAAGTAAAAAGAAAAAGGCAAAAGATCTTCAGGCTAGTTGTACAAAAACAAATGAATACTCATACAGTTAAACCTGGTAACTTTGGAAATGTTGAAAGAAATAAGAATAAACAATACCTCTATAACTTCAAACAAATATAATAGGCATAATATATATAATAAATGACAAAAAATAAATAATAATTTTCAATTATATTGAATTATTATATTACATTTAAGCACTTAACTTTAAAATCCGTTAACATTTTTGAGCTTCGACAAAATACGCTTTCTTTCCTTGAGTTCAGATCGCCAATAGAAAACGCAAGTTAGTATAAAAAAAAACCTAGTGTTACCCAGATAGTATAGTGGAAGAATTCTGGTCTGGTTTTGTCTTTTTGAGTGAATCCAATGTTCAATTAGATTTATGTATTTCTGGGCTTAGTGTGATAAAACCAACGAAACAAAGTAACACTGAGGTTAATATATTAAAAATATAGTCATTTTTGTTCTGAAGCTTTCCTTTATTGATTTAGCCTTCATTTTTAGGGTAACATTTTCAATGGCCTTTGTAAGTGGCCGAGTATACATTTCTTCAAAGATGACGTCTCCATATTACTTCGTGTTTTGTAGCATTCAAATAAGCTATGTGTGCTGTCAGTGTGGTGATGACACGACACTGCTAGGCAGGGACATTATTAGACTAAAGTCAAAGTCCCGGACAGTGGGTTGCCTCCGACGAAAATTTAGCCCACGTTTCCGTGACTAAAGCAATCCTTTATATAGCAGGACATCGGTTGTGATCTGACCTGGATAGGGATAGGTCCCGCCCGGTCTACTTCCAGGGGACAGGATACAATTGAATGAATAGTGTTCCAGCTTTCAAACCCGATATATACATTAAAATTGCCAGAGACCATACGATCACACCCGGTCTTAGGAGTCGGAATGTTGATGATGATGGCATTTATCTTTGTTAATGTTCCTCGACGTATAAAAATGCATTTAAAAAAAATCTAAAGTAATAATAAACCTACAATTCCACAATACGACACATTAATCTAATTTAATGGTACTCATTATTATGGAGATTTATCCTTGTTAATCCACTGCCATTTACGTTGAACATTGTCATATTTTAATGTACTCAGTATTTCTTCTTACCTGTCACAGATGATTAGAATTTAGGATTATATATTCATTATAAATATTAGTTCTCGAAAACAGAAATTACTTATGACTCAGTCTAATAATTATATACAACTCAATATGTTATGGAATTATTGATATTTAATCATCATATTAAAATCTGGTAATGAGCTTCATGTAACCTACAACCAAGTGAAATAAAGTACTAACCTCTATATTCTTCTTGAAATAACTTGAAGTATCGCATGTTGAATTGTTGATACTCACCCCCAGTGATGCGGAAGTCGAGAACACCTCTCTGGGTAAGAAATAAATACTTATCAGATGAATAAATGAAGGCGACCTGAAAACTACCACATCGATTTGTTTTCCTCTTCTTGTTTCGCTGGGCGGAAAACAAAGTTTATACCTTTAAATCATCCATAAGATGACAATAGTTCTGACTTCCGAAACGATACCAAATACTTATTTATTCTGTGTCGAACGACTGGAGAAAGAAAAAAAAATATGTCCCAAACAAAAGGACAGTAGATACTCATGATGGAATGAAAGAATGTTGTCACAAGGTGGACACTTCTCCATTTCGATGGTACGCCTAGCAGGAAAGACTGGGATCGACCTGGTATGAAACATAAATTTCAAAAGTCACGCAGGTGTTGTTCTTTTATATCTTCTTGTGCCACATGAATAAATAGTAAACGAAGCTAGTTGAACGATAATGTAGGATAGGTCTTCTCGTAGAACTTGTAGATGTAACAGTTGCAGTGAGGCTTGGTAATTTTGATACTCACAGAACAGATTAAAAATAAGAGACACAGTAGAAAACAACGCATAACCTATCTAGCGAGCTTGAGTAAATGGATGGGGGAACAAGGTTTAGGAGAGATATCAAAATAACAAAATTTATTAAGAACTACAAAGGCTAGGGAATTATAGAAAGCTATGATCGCCAACGCCTTGAATGGGACACTGTACATAGAAGAACACATTTTCCAGGCTAGTTTTTCCGCTATAGGACTCCGCTTGGGTATACTAGCTGGAGTAAGGTTGGATGTGAGGGTGGTGTAATGAATAAAGGCTCTGAATTGGAAATCAAAGATCCGAGTTTCAATTCCAATCGAGATCATTATATTCACTTTCGCGCGAATACTGTTGGAAAATGTATGAATGCACTTCCCTCCATCTATGGGTTAATCAGTGTGAGTTTTATTAGTAAATCATTAATATCTCCATTCTGGCTTTAAATAAAATATTCTAGCTTTGCAAATGGTTGATAAGCCATATAAAATCAGTCAATCAGAAATACATGCTTAAGGATATCTTGTTTTTTATTTTCATTGTTATAGTTTCAGTTATTGCTAACGCTATTTTCAATTAGTATGAATCCGTTCTACCTGTCTGAGGGATTGAATTTAGAGTTACTATGCCAACAAATTCATAGAACAACGTTATAATCTTTCAGGAAATTGTCCTACTATCTAGTGTTGTAGTTTAAATAAATTACATGGGGTTTACTCGGTTCGACACACATCTGACAAAAGCCTGACTGTTGAATGGCTGAAACATCGTGATAATAAATATAAATTTGAGACCCGAGTGTAAATGATGTAAGAAAAACCAGCAACTTTGCTGGGGCGCAGACAGAATTAAAGCCATAACTTTGCTACATCAGATATCCTCATTCTCCATATTTAAATTTGTATTGAAGATAAGATATTGTGGATTAGGAACTCTGTCATGATGGAAATCACCACACCAGTCTGCAGACATGTTGCTTTTTATACAAGTAGTTGGAATTGTGATTTTTACGAAGAGTAGTTGTGGAAAACTTATCGCTCCGACCAAGAAAATATTAAAAAAATTCTCTCCGCTATGACGTGGCTTCCTTCTCTATTTTATATTCATATTTTGAGTGCATCTGTTGTAATAATTGTTCTAATGAGGACTCCTTGGTACTTCGAACGCATAAATTCATGTGTACTGCTAGACTGACAACTTGATATAATGGTTTTACTGTTTAAATTGATAGATCTAACCGTATGTTCCATTCTAATAGTTTCTTTTCTAACAATTCCCACCTGTGGAAATATCGTCTGGTTTCATGCCTCGCTGTCACCTACAATCCTCAAATATTTACACGTCAATCTAATATCTGCCTTTCTGAAGTCTTCTTGCCCTTTTTATTCCTTCACACTAACGTCGTCTCATTCACTTTCACGCCCAGTAACACCATCCGTCTTAGTGGAATTATCGCCTTCCTTGCAGTAAAATGATTAAAAAAAAAAGAATATTTGTTCAAATATTTGGAAGTGGACAGGACCGAAAAAGTTTCACCACATCATCGGAGTAGATGCCACGATAAAATAATATTACTTATTTTAATGGTGGTTAAGTTGTTCCTGCGTGAGAATATAGATATCGAGCTAATACTGACTATATAATTTCTTTTGAATAACTATGAAAGTTATATAGCTTTCTTTTTTTTAAGGGTATATCAAGGATTACTTTCATTGACAGCGAATGTGAAATTACAATGCATAGTTTTTTTTTTCTTCAGGCGTGAAGAAGGTGCTTTTATTTAAACTTGTTATGGTCCGGTTTCTTGTACCACGGTGATAGTCCAAGGTAGAACTAATAAAGAAGAACGGGAACACAGGTATGGAATAACACCGATATATTACAAACAGGAATATATACAGAGAAGTAGAAGTGTTAGTATGAACAATCAGGTTTAGTAGAGAGAACAATATAGTCTCGACCAGTATCACTATTCCAATGTCTTGTAGTAATTGTCTGAACGCAACTCTGTTTCGGACTGCCTCTGACTCGACTCTTGACTCAAAAAGAACTACTGACGATATTCAGTCACCCCCCCAACGAGAGCATCATGTGGCACAAGGCCGGTTTAACGTGGGATCTCCGAGCCCGTGGGCTGGGCCAAAAATATGCCCATTGAACCCGTATAAACGGGTTCAGAGTCGGTTTAAATCCCAGAAAGAGAATCCGCTCTTCGGCGGAGCCTCCTTCGGGTTCCTCCCCGCCCGAAGGCAGAGAGTTCAACCGACCAGCCGGTCGACAGAGATCGACTTGAACTACTGACTGACCAACTCCTGAGGCGCAGTATTTATTAAGTATGGAATAGTCCATTATTATTATTATTATGGGTAAGATCCCATAACAAGACTAAATAAAAGCACCTTGTCTGTCGTATTCAATGAATATATATATATATATGTGTGTGTGTGTGTGTGTGTGTGTGTGTGTGTGTATTATATTAGGCGCGTATCATAAGTAATTACTCAGGTTAGGCAGCTTGTGAAATTTATGTGTTAAGTCTACAAAAAGAATAAATTATTTTGACTTTACTGCATTATGATCAAAGTAACCTTCATAATTTTAATGTATTAGGTGCATATTGTGCAACAGAAGGAAAATTTAATTTTTAATCTGTTTTATTGAGAGTAGTTACGGCTTAACTTGCCTACCGACAGAGCCAACATATCGCTCCAAGCAAGGCGGGAGTGCAACTAGCATGCAAGGAGTTACAGAGAGTGAGAGCAAGAGTAAAGAGGCGTGAAAGAGGAAAGGAGGAAGAGAAAGACTCGGAATAGTTTAATGCATCTGAAGATGTCGATTGACATTGAATTTTAATATTTGGAGATTATATCTATCAGAGAAGCAAGTAAGAGGAAGTTAGTTCCCAGACGGGAAGTACGAGATATGAAGCTATTCGAGTAGAAGAGACGGCTGCATTTAACAGGAATGGATATGTGTTTATACCGTAAAGACTTGTCCATTTAATCAAATATGTTATCTCTATGACTGATATTGAGCGCTTTCTAATAATAACCGCGCATATGCAAAATATATATGTAAATTATATATATATATATATATATATATATATAAATATATATATATATATATATATATATATATATATATATATATAAAGTGAACATTGAAGTCAACACTCAAGAGTTGATTTCAATGTTCACTTTTATATTTACATTTACATACGCTCTATGATATTGAACACTTTATCTCATAAATATAGCACACCTTAAAACTATAATTCTTCATATATATATATATATATATATATATATATATATGTGTGTGTGTGTGTGTGTGTGTGTGTGTGTGTGTATTATGAATAAATATTTGATCAACAAAAGAAGAAGAGAGAAAAAGGAAAAAGGCAAAGAAAAAAGAGAGAAAGAAGAATAAAATGAAGCGGCAATGAGAATCTGGACATAAATGAAATAAACTCCCAACATCAAGGTAGTAGAGGTAGGATTATCTAGTTCAAGTAGGCAGTTAAATAACTAATTATATATATATATATATATATATATATATATATATATATATATATATATATATATATTAATGGTTTGGAATTATTAGATTTGATTCTAAACTTATAAGTATATCTTGCCGATTTCACGTAGAAAATATTAAGAAAACTTTTGGAACATATTTATTTATAAGTCAGTTCTGAACGAAAGATGAATTCATTCTCTTATTTTTATTTCTTTTGCAGGACCAAATTCTTCACAGCGTCGTCGCGGACGTCAGACGTACAGTCGATTTCAAACGTTGGAACTGGAAAAAGAGTTTCAGTATAACAACTATTTGACCCGGAAACGGCGAATTGAGGTTGCACATGCGCTCAACCTATCTGAACGTCAAGTGAAAATATGGTTTCAAAACCGGCGCATGAAGCTAAAGAAAGAAAAACAACAAATACGTGAGCTTAATGGGGCTTGCCGCGTCCAAGACAGCAGTTCAGATGATGGCGATGTCAAGTTGGAATTAGGGAAGGCATCCTTTGAGACATCATCACGATTATCACCTTTAGATTCCCCACCGGCCACGACGTAAAAGACTATGAAAATAATACATATAAAAGCACGAGAAGGCAAAATATAAAAAAAAGAAAAAAATATTATTAAAAAAAAAACACACATTCACATACAAAAATAAATTGCATTCATCTTTCGTTCGTCATATTTGAAAAAAAAAAAACAAAAAAAAACAATATAAAAACCTATCAAAACGAGAATCTTTATAAAGAAAGAAATGGAAAAGACCTTAAAAACAGTAAAAGAAGATTTTTACTGATTATCATTTTTAAAATCATAAAGAAGTTGGCGCAGCTTCTGATACTAAATGAGGTTGTTGAGTAATTTCTACCAGCGCCAGTCGTTCTTTGTTCGAGCTTAGACAGAGTTTTGAATGCTGACTTTCCAGACAAGCCCTTATTCAAATAGAACCGTCTTGCAGCGCAAAATACCCCACATATCTATATCACACTTTTAGGTATATTAAACTAAGCTAGACTTAAACTTAATATAACGGATCTTTTTACCGACAGTCATCTGACAATAAAAGTAGGAAGAAACCATATAATGTGGCAATTTTAGGTTCAGCAATTCTCTTTCTAACACGGCAAATTTAATATCATTTTTTTATTATCGAATTTCCAAACTTTATCTAGACATATGTAGGCTTAATCAATTCTGACGTATTTCTAGGGCACAAATTGAAGACTAAGCTCTCTGTAAGCTGAAACGCTAACCACTTATTCTACGATTTGTATAACTTGTGACGATAATAATCAGAAAAAAAACTAAACCACTGAGGTCAGTTTCTTGTCAGAGAAGACGTTGATATCCACGCCGTGTCAACATTAGTTTTTCATTTGGAGAATATATTCTAAAGTGGTTTATCTCAATAAAAGTTTTTATTTTTCTTGGGATCCAAAATAAAGTATATTTAATTTAGAAACTGATTCCCAATCATTTGTTATAAAATAATTTCTTTTAGGAAAGAAAATTATATTTCAATTGTATCATGTTAGAAAAAAAATATTTACTCTGGTTTAAAATCAAATATTTATTTGTCAAGTCGGTGGCTTATTCGCCAAGTTAATTTCATGATGACAAACCCAAGTATTTGAATTCTTAGTAAAGAACGTTTAATTACTTGGTTCATTGTTTGCTTCATAGACAAATATCCATATTTTTAGCAGAAACATAAAAAGATAATATCAACGGAATTTTCCGCAAAGAAATTACACTACTGATATTTGAAATGAAGTGCAACCCTATTTATCTTAATTATTTTGCATTAATAAAGACATTAAATGTAGGAGATAAGGGTTAAAACAAGATATAATTGTTGATTTATTCCATATCGAGTTGTATAAAGAGGTGGTGACGTGCCAATCTAGTAATATTCATTTTTTTCATTCATAGCAAAAAGGTTATATTCAAAACATTGCATGATAGAAAAGATGTCATCGTATGCTATATCTTGCCGATAATTGGAATTATACAAGACAGAGGCGACAATTAATTAAAAAGTTTAAAAAATCCTGAGTGATGACAGAAATTATCCGATAATGACGAAGAGAGTAAATGCTTATTTCAGAGTCTGAACACTACAGACAGGATTCGATGTTTTAACTAATAGGATTGAAATATCTGAATTAAAAGAAAAAAACGTGAGGGCTTCAGCTGAAGAGAATCTCACAGCAGGGGGAAAAACATGATAGTAAACTTCCTAGGGTTTTGTTGAAAATATTTGTGTTACACTTGTCTAAGTAATTTTAAATTACTTTCGGTTCAATGTCTGATCAAAATTAAAAAAAGAAAAAAAAACGAAGATGGATTCGTGATAAGCCACGAAAACAAGCAACTAACGTCTAAGCTTTGATTTGAGACGTCTGTTCGAACCACTTAATTATAAGATGATTCACTCAACGAGTTCGTAATAACTGAAGTCATGTACTTGTACAGGTCCATGGCATCATATTGAACAATAATGCTAATCAAGTTGAGCCAATTGTTGTCAAAGGGGGAAATATTTTCTACAAAGTGCTCAGATTTCATAGCAAGTGATTATGATGACATACCATCTTAATTTAAAAAAATAAATATAAAAAAACAGACAGATTGACACGAAAATGAAAACAATATATTTTTAATTTTTTTTTTAAAGATGTCCAAATGTATTGAAACTACTGAAGGTCAAATTAAAAGGAATCAAATCAAAAACTGAATATTGTCCATAATATATATATATATATATATATATATATATATATATATATATATATATACATTTATATATATCTGTACACACACACACACACACACACACACACACACACACACACACACACACATATATATATATATATATATATATATATATATATTTTATCGGACGTACAGGAGTACACATGAACATTAGGAATTGAATTTTTCTTATAAATTAAAGTTAGAGGATTTTTATTATTTCTAGAATAATAATGAAGCCCGATATTATCAGCTATAATTTATGAAGGAATTCTACAGCATTGAAACGTTGTTGGGAAGAAAAAAATATTTTGTTAGTCAATGTGATTATGAAAGATTTTTTTATTAAAAATCAATGTCTACTGAAACCCACTTTATTTTCTTAATTAATAACCATCGTCTTGATCCCATTGAATTCTCTAGATTTTTCTAATCACTGTAACACTCTGCACTCTCATCGTACAATGTTTCACATTTTCTTACTGGATGGTCGCCGTTCTTTCATAATTCATTTCAGTACATTCCACAAGTGTTCATTTGGTCCGACAATATGTTAAACCAAATGAACTCTTATCCCTTTTCCTTCTTCATAAAATCTGAAGCGAAGTGCTTTACATAATTGTCACGAAGAAACCCATTTTTTCTTATTAAGCGTCTGAGTGAAGGCATCAGGTTTTCGTCTTAATGTATTGCAGTAATCTTGGACAATCCTTATTCCATTAAAGAGTTGCATCACAAAAATGACACCGTAGCTCAACAAATCCCAGATCATTTTATTTTCCTCAAGAGAGTTATATATTGATATCAAACAATTTTCCTTGTATACCTCGCTATGACGACGCTAAACATCTTGAAAGAACCTCTATATGATGTATTTTTTCTTTGGCCTGATTTTGTATGCCGCTGTCCACAAACGATGTATTTTAAATCGCCCTTAGGGCCTAAATTAAACGAACCTCTTTATGTCTTGATTTCAGTAGCGGTCAGCTACGCGCTTGTCAACTATAATAACCGGTTTTGATGAAATGTTATGTCTTAGTGGGAAAATACGTGAAAGACCTTTACTTGCCTTCTTTCATCATGAGAAACACGTCGCGGCTGATTTTAGGGCGCCAATCACCTGTGACGAATCAAAAATATTGTCAGATTGATATTCGACCTAACAGCTTCTTCCCGCTTCCAAAACATTATCTGTGACATTAACACAATTATGGCAACAATGTTTTTACTTAAAATCAGCTTTGTATATACTTTTTTGTGTCAATTGCGCTGTTTTGAGAGACAAAAAACCCAAAAAAACACGTAGTTTCAAACCGTAAAGAAATGTATTTCCTAGGTCAAGCCTTTTCTAAATTAAATGTCGCTACTATGGAAACTATGACTTTATAATAATTCTTTTTAACATTGAAGAAAATGTTTATATTTGAATTTCCTATGAGAAAAAAATAATAATCGTTTCACCACAAGCAATGCAATAAAGCCCCTAAGTTGCAAGGGGAAACTTGTGAAACCTTTGCTGAAGAGAGAAAGGACAATAAAAGTACAAGATCCAACGAGGTAGAAGATGATGATTGACGTTGCATCTAAATATTTGTAGACTGTACTTGACAGGAAAGCAAAAAGCCGAAAGAGGGTTCAATAAGTGAAAATTAGTGAGAGAAAAAACTATTAGACTAGAACTTATGGCTATAGTAAAATGAGGATACCTATCTGGCAATCTAGTACTGCACTTACATTCTTGATGTCGACGTACCAAAAAGGAAATATCCTCAGATCAACTTGAAAATATTTATAGAAACGGCAAAGGAAACTATGGCGGTTAGAAAAGACTAAAGCTGAGATTCCAGGTCAGGAGTAATAACATTGTACATTCTTTTGTGGATTCTCTCAAGAATCTCTAGGTAAAGAGCAAAAGCACCTGACCATATGTGACAGAAGTATTCAATGTAGCGACGAATGGTAGATTTGTAATGATAGATTCTGGCGACAAAAAAAATTTCTAGCATGTAGAATAAATAATGGTTTTAAAATTTACTTACAATGCAGAAGAATTATGTTTTCTTTTTTGGTAGGGGGAAGTATATTCATTTTTTCTGAAAACATTTTATATATATATATATATATATATATATATATATATATATATATATATATATACAAAAACGGAGTTTCAATGCTATAGAATTTTATCAGGTTGTAAAAGAAATAAAATTTGGTTCATAAGTGAATTAACGTTTTATAAATAGGTTTTAGCGTGTATTCCTTTTCATCACACACACACACACACACACACACACACACACACACACACACACACATATATATATATATATATATATATATATATATATATATATATATATATATACATACATATTATATGAAATAAATTAGAAACATTATATCTGCTTATGTTAACATAATCCGTTCATATTCACAGATATTTATCCTTGTATTACAATCAAATGATGCAAGAAAAGCACTGTAAATGTGAAAATAACTTTTATTTCACAAGTATTTTCCATTTCTCTCTGAGATCCTCATCAGTGATGTAGCACACGCGATGCTTTCATCTGTCCTTTCTTGCCTTCAATCTGCTCTGTGAGTATCAGACTTTCCAATCCCTCTTTCCTCATTATGTGTCCTAGAAAATTCCAACTGTGTCTTTCTGATTCTAAGTATTCTAAGCATCCTTCCATTTCCTTCAAACTTCCTCTTTACTCACATGTTCAGTCTATTGTATTATCAGCATCTTTCTGAAGAACAACATTTCTGTTGACTCAAGTATTTTCTTCATCTGTATCAGCATTATCCGCCATATTGAATGCCAGATATTGCATAACAGATCATCACTCTTCTTTGTTTCTAACGAGTTTTTCCTGTTTCTTAATCCTTTGCTTAGATTTTGGAAGGCATCATTTGCTATTCCAATGCGCCTTCGGATTTCAGTATCACATTTTCTGTCATCTATTAAAACACTTTGCAGATATTTAAATTTTCCTCTTAGATGTAACAAAAGGAAATGCAAATCCAAATAATATGTGTTGCTATCCATTACTGATTTTTTTTTTGCGTTTAAATGCACTCCTGATGATGATCTCAGAAAGAGATAGAATGTACTTGCGAACTAAAAGTGATTTCTATGTCACAGTACATTTCTTGCATCATTTCATTGTAATAAACGGAAAATATCCGTGAGGATGAACGGATTATACTAAAAAAGCTCAATCAGTATAAACATTGGCAATAATCTCGTATAACATATTTACATTAATTATTACCATAATCTTTGATGTTTTTATTACAATGTTTCAAACAATTTGTTCTTCGGTCTTTTCGTTTGTTTATATTGTATAGTACCTTCTTTTTTTATCAAGAATACTAGCGTTTAGCAAGTTCCCTGAATATAGTTTCTCAATTTCACGCTTCAAGAAAGCATTTATGTAATTCTGATAAAAATTGTTCATTTTGCTCGGGAAATTCTCCTATACTTGATTCACAAATCAGAAAATTTGAAAGGCTAAAAGTAATTCTTCTTAACATTGGCACTAGTAAGACTAAAATCAATTCTTCTTAGCATTGGCACTAGTAAGGCTAAAAGTAATTCTTCTTAGCATTGGCACTAGTAAGGCTAAAATATTTACGCCCAGATTTCTGTGTATTCACTTAAAGCAAATTCATGTTGGTAATAATTATCTTGGATGTTTTTTACTTCGGTTGCAGGGGATGAATGAAACATTGTTATAAAAACAACAAAGATGAATTTAGTAGTTTAAAAATGTATTGAATAACTGAATACTTCATATTAGAAACTCAGCGAATTCTTACAACAAATAGGTTATTAAGAGGACATGAAATTAATGATTTGATTCCAGACTTGTAAGAATATATTTCCGTTTTGATATAAACACACACACAAATAAAAAAATCATTCAAAAATTACCTTTTTGGACATTTGTGGACATTAAACTTCGATACTGAACGAAAGAGAAAAATATTCCAAGCATTTTTATTTCGTGACTGTTTGTTTAGAAGTTTTGTAAATTCCCTGGATCTAACAAATGGGAAACAAAAACTTTCATTCATGAGAATTTAATGGATTTTACGTATATTTCCCCCTTTAGACTTTCTATTTTACGAACGGTTCTTAAAAGTTGATTTCAACTTGGGAAGAGTATAAATAATAAAAAAATACCAGTAGCTTTTTGTGAGGAATTTCTCCCAAAGATAAAAACGAGAAAAGAATATTCGACAGTCTGCTCGAAGAAGATTCCTGAAAATAAAAAAAAATATATATATATATATATAATTTTCAATTTTAATTTTAAATTTATTATTATTATTATTATTATTATTATTATTATTATTATTATAAGAGATTTAATTGATTTAAACAAATGACAATTTATAAGCGAAAACGAGAATAACTGGTTTCTAAAGCAAACAAAAAAAATACCAAAACGAGAATATTTGTCTATGTATATTGTTTACTGTTCCAGGTAAAATCATTTTTTTGTCTTTAAATATATTACATTGTGGATATTTGGTTGTGAGTTTCGTTTTGTAAAACATTCAGAAAAAATCGTATTAAAAAAAACAAAAATTTATAAAAAAAATTCATAGTATGGGTGTATCTGCCCTCTGTACAAATTATGGAACAAAGAAAAACCCTGAAATAAACATGGTGTCGAAAGAATTTGATGCCAAAATACAGAAAGATGAAAAGAGAAAAAGAAAATAAAGCGTAAAAATGACGGTAATTAGATTTAATCTGAGAAAAGGGCGAGGACTTTTTCTTTTTTTTAAGTTTAAAATCATATTTTAAGTAATTCGCGCAAATTATTTGGAGAAACTGTCTGCAGAAATGTCATGTCATATAAGAAAGATTTTATGTTGTTAAAGAAATATAATAATGTATACTGTCTTACTTTTTCAATCACCATTATTATTATTATTATTATCATCATTATTATTATTATTATTATTATTCAATGACTACATTAGAGAGAAAAAGACGTTACGACTTAAAGGTAGGTTTGTTTGGTCAAATATTTAACTTCTATATTTATTCGTAAAGTTTCACATGTTGCAGTTAAATATTACATGATTAATGAAATTTTATTCTAATGTACTTAGTTACGTAAATAAAAATGACTATTTACTCAATCTGAGCTAATAAAAGGGAGACTTATGAAAACACAAATGGAATACGTATGCCTTTAGCTTTCATTATGACAATGAAATCGGTACGGCGAAGGCTTCAGTGGAGATTATAATATATTATTGTATTATTATATTAATATTATTGTATTATTATATTAATATTATTGATTATATCATATTATATTATGAAAAACAAATCGAAATAGTCTACGAATGATACTATCTTATATGCAAATGCTTTCATTCACAGTTCCCACCAAAGTTAGATAAATATAATAAAAGTCGTATTTTCACCAGAATTTCGAGGACAATAAGCTGTAAATAAAATGGTCATTTGGAAGATGTATGAAATAGAAGTTTCTTTTTTTTTCCGTTTTTCTCAAAATTAAATGAATGCTTGTAATATCGGCAGCACACAATGACACACTGATCAATAGATTAGGTTTTCAATACAAACAATTAAAACTAAAATTATTTCCTTTCTCACTAGGGATTTACACTTGTGTTCGACGATCGTATTAAACTCTAAGTTTAGCAAATATAAATAAATAAATAAAAAAAATACAAGTGACAAAGATTTAATGGGAGATGATAAACATGGGAAAAGAATTACACATATGTCAATTACTTAGAAATAGATTGTATTTAGGGTTTATACATGTGCGTATGCCTAAAGCAGAGTGGGGTACTTCATTATTGCAAGCAGACGTTAACATATAAATATAATTTTGAAAACTTATAGGGTCACTTGTATTGGGAACATATATTTCATGATCATTATTTCATAGATATTGTTGAAATGAGTATATAGTTTAAGTGGGTTCTTACCATTATTTCTTATTAATATTAATGTTTTTATAATGGGTAAATGTGTTTTATTGCCTTTTTTCCCTTTTAAACAGTGAATAGTAGAATTTCTGGATGCTGGCCTGTTGTTACTAGTTTCATAGTTTAAGAGAATAGAAATAAACAGAGATAGCAACTGAAACAAAATAGTTTTTAAATGAATAGATATACAGAAACAATTTTTCATAATTTCTCATATGTGATTTTAACAAAGTCAAAAAGCAAAATAATCGTGATGACTTTAAATAAATGATTATGTTTGATTTTCTTTCACATAACATGGCATTTCTTAAATCTTGGAGGACATGTAACTAATTTATTGATAAAAAAACAAATAAAAATTCAACGAAAGAATCATTTGAAAGAACAGAATTTGCAGTTTCCCTCGTAATAAATTAAAAAAATTCAATTCATATGTTTTTTCAAGTTGCAGGTAATAATGATAGTAATACACTGCTTCGCATTTCACATACAAAGACACGCAAATGCACACACACACACACATACACACACGAATAAACATTAAAACAGAGAAAGACACACACGCACACAGATAAACATAAGTACACATGGTGGCCGTGCACAGATGAATGTCGGGATATTGAAATAAATTTTAGTACAAACTACGTTAGTTGTCTAACGAAATTAAACAATTATATATATATATATATATATATATATATATATATATATATATATATATATATAAACGATAATACAAGTGCAACGATTGGTGTATACGGAATAAATTCCAATAACCAAAACATACTATTCATAAAGAGTGCTCAATACAGTAGAGCAAATATAATTTATTCGAAAATTATAATATAAATATGTTTTACATTCAACACCATCACTTGATAAAACACCAGAAGTGTTGAAACAAAATGGCTATTTTTAATGATTCTATAACATATTTATGTTATAATTTTCGAATAAATTATATATATATATATATATATATATATATATATATATATATATATATATATAAGGAACAGCGAGTTCAAAATAGAGTAACGGCATTCTGTTTCATGCTTGAATGCATTCTTTAAACCTGAAAATAATTTGCTGATTGCGTTCAAGTAGGAAACAGACTGTCACCATTCAGTGTTGTCCTCGGTTTCCACTTTTATATTTGCACATAGAAAGTGAAAGATAGATAGTCCAAAGCAAACAGAGAGTCACCACGTGATGATAATTTATATGTGCACGCTCTATAAGTAAAAAAGGTTCTATTTATTATATTGATCCCTTTTAAACACACACACACACACACACACACATATATATATATATATATATATATATATATATATATATATATATATATATATATATATATATATATATATATATATATATATATATATATATATATATATATAGATAAAATTCTGTCTATCTATCTATCTGGACTATATGTTCATATTCGTTAAAAAAGAAAATTAAATTAAATTGCAGCGTTCCCACGCCTTCAACGTTTACATTTGTGCATAATTGTAACAGAAGCTCACGATTTTAAATCTCGCCTCTACCTACACATATATAATTCCATCAATAAAACATTACCATAACCCGATGAATCTTTCTCGAGGATGGAACCTGTTATACATTTTTTCCTCATTGCATTGCACAACATTATTCTAACATATAGAAATGTATATATATCATATTATTCTACACACACACACACACACACACACACACACACACACACACATATATATATATATATACATAAATTATATATATATATATATATATATATATATATATATATATATATATATATATATATATAAACATAAATTATATATATATAAATATAAAATTATATATATATATATATATATATATATATATATATATTCAATATATATAATGAGAAAGCCAAACTCGATAGACTGGTGAATACAAGTACACAGCCATTTTTTAAAGTTTATTATTTATGTTGGTAAATAAATACTTGATTCTTTATTAGATAACGAGGATTTAAAAAAAAACTTGTGAAATTCAATAGATGAAGAAATATATGATACCACGAATACTCTGTCATTATGTCAAAATTTGATTTTCAAATCAAAGAAAGATAAAGAAGAGGGCAACGAAAACCTATAGCTCCATGGAATGGATTTTCTCTTTTTTCGTGATAACCTAAACTAAAACCTGTAGTATCACAGGGATGTTTTCTACCTCAATGAATTGTGAAAGAAAGAGTTTTAAATAATAAAAAGATTTTAAAAGAAAATTTTCCAAAAAAAAAAAAAGACTAAACTAAATAAAGGAAATATTTTGAAATAAATCTGGACGTTCCTGTCTCCAGATATTCAGCTGCTTGCAAGCCTCACGTGTTGTTTTTTTTTTTTTTCATTTTCGAAATCATTGTGCATTACAATTTGTGTAATTCTATATTCCTTTCATTTAACAAAAATGCTTATCTCTTTTGTCATTCGATTCCTAACGAGCATGCAACTTCTATCTCTGACTGGAAACAGGTAAGCTAACTGAAATAATTGAGAGCATTTTTAACAAGGGAGTGCTTAATGATTTACAATAATTAGCTAATTAACAACCGGTCTTAATTATAGGATTCAATTATTATCATTTCCAATTTACCAGAATTCATAGAAAATCTACCTGCATAAAAAAAATCTGAAAGCGATTTCAAATTTTACAAAAATAATCACCATCAACGATTCAGTAAAATATTTAAGTGAAAATAATGAATGATGTAACTCAATAAATTTTACTAATATTCGAAAGATATATTGCATCGTTTTTATCACTAATAATTTTAATTTCATACATATTTTCATCGCGCATTGATAGGTATTGCTGCATGCACTTACTGTGAATGTGGCTAAAAAATAAAGGATGCACTTCCTGCGGATACGGAAAATACATCCTTTAGTCATATTTCCATATATTTGTTTCGTGAAATATAATTAAATTACCCATGTTAAATAATAATAATAATAATAATAATAATAATAAAGCTGATCATTTTCTGTAATTTCAACTTTCAAAATGATGGCGAAAGTCATGCAAATCGACCAGTCATGATTTGAAAAATCATGTTGAAATAGCTTGTTCTCTGATAGATGTTGCAGACCCAGCTAAGAAAATTTATCTTTGAAACTAGACAAATACAAACAGCTTGAGATAGAAATTGGCAATATATGGCATCTCAAGACCACGGAATTTCCTCTTGTCTTGTTATCTTTTGTAATGATACCAATATGTGCAAACAGATATGTGAATTGATAAAAATCATACTTATATGTACTTCTCTCATTTTCCGTAGATTTCTCTCGATGCAATTCAGAAAATTTCATTTTTCTGATTGCATAATACCCCAGGTGTTTACATCTAATACAAAAAAACAAAAAAAACTCGTTATCTCTGACTATTAGTTGAGGATTTGTGACTGTCTTCTATCACAACTACTAAGGGGTCTGCACAATTTCCCACATAAGGTTAGAGTCAACCAGTAGTATTTATGTTCAGGGACTACTCATCGTTTCTACATGCTGCCATCGACACACCAGAAATATATAATTGGAAGATATTATTCAAACGCTGTTCACATTAATGCTAAAAATTAAGCAATAATTCATGCAACTATACTGTGGTAAAGGGTAAAAATTTAACAGAAATTGAAAGAGTTTTTTTTTACTGTTTATCAAATGCTCTGCCATCTGGCCTCGGCAATGCAGTTGAAATAAGCGTCATGAAATACAAGGGACATAACTCTAGTTCGTATCTGTCTTCAATAAAAGGAAAATAAATCATGACGCAAAAAGTTACAGACAAAATGAAAATAATACATAAGTGTTTTCTTTGCATTCTATGATATAATAGCAAATAATATGTAGAAAATTTCACGATAAAACCATAGAATGAAATGTTTGCATATTATCAAAATCATATTTTTTTCTGAATTACATTATACTTTATTTATCCTAAAATGATCTTTTGTTTCGATTTGTAAAATTTGAAATCACTGATGAAACTTTTCTATGGTTTCTAAAAAATAGGTGATTATAATAAATGATTTCTAGTTATAGCTGTCATTGTCAATTATCTAATTATTGAATATCGCTTACAAGTATGTGTTAATTATTTTCTCAATAACTGTAAGTTAGCAGCAATTTTAGACTAATCTACTTGCATCCAGTCAGTAGCACAATCATTATGGTTGTCAGGTCGTTCTGCAATATCATCGTATGCAATACGGGAAAGATTGACGGTAAGAAAATTACTCTTTTTTACATTATTCGGACTATTGTCCTCGTCTTTGTCGCCATATTTATTACAACGTTTCGGCCGTTTTACGCTCCAGCCCTTTTCATTTGGTTGGATTGTCGAACTGAACCCTTTATGTGGCTCACTGGGGTAGACTATTCTAGTTCCACGTGCCATGTTTTAATGGATGTCAGTTGTGAATTATCTCCAGTTAGTTCTCCACTGCCTTAACTGGGTATTGAACTCACACTCTTTGGGTCCTGTCACTGGATCTAACTAACGCCTTTTATCCACTGTGCCATGTGTCCTCAAGGACCCAACGAGTGTGAGTTCAATACCCGGTTAAGGCAGTGGAGAACTTGTAGAGGGGAATTAACAGGAGATAACTCACAACTGATATCCATTAAACACGGCACGTGGAACTAGAACAGTCTAACCCAGTGAGTGAAATAAAGAGTTCAGTTCGACATTCCAACTACCTGAAGAAGGTCGGAGTATACAACGATCGAAACGTTGTAATAAATATGGCGACAAAGATGAGGACAATAGTCCGAATAATGTAAATAGTGTCCATAATACCTCATCTCAGAAATATAGACAGTTACCAAAATTACTCTTTCTGAGATATTTATAACGGCCACCAGAGATCAACTTTGAACGAAAGGATTTCGAATGTTGATTTTCTAGGTACGCATTCAAGCCCTCCTAACTTGGAAGATTGGCCTAACATATTCTTCCAAACGAACGCTTAATCATTTAGATTTGTAACGCATTTCAAGCGCAGTAAATAAAATGGGTATTACATACGTTTCTCAACAGAAAAGAAAAATGAAGATGTTTTTTTTTTAAATGTTTGATAAATTATTGGAATTTTTATGATTATTCAAAGGATCCGCGTTTTATTTTATTTTTAATTTTTTACGTGACATTATCTTAACAAGATATTCTCCACAGACATTCTTTTGGTAATTCGAATGTAAAATTCGGAAACATGCGTAAGTAATCAATATTTGATTGGTCATCAAAATTATTCATATTTGTTTTTATTTCGATGCTCTTTTTATTGCAACTCCTAATGTTACTATGGAAATAATAATAACATCTAGCTTTCATTCATATATTTTTAAAATACAATAATCCCATTAAAAATTGTATTTATCTTTTAAAATGTCTATACAGTTGAACTTCGGTTCACGAATTCAATTCGTTCCTGAAGGCCTTTCGTAACCCGAAATGTTCGTAAACCGAAACTATTTTCCAATCAAAATGAATGTAGAGAAAAAAAAAAGACACAGTACAATAAAACTGGAAAAGAAAAGCTCAGCACAATCCACGAATGTATACAAAACGGCAGTCGACTCAGAAATTATTCCGTTCGTGTTAACTCGGTTCGGCTATGTTGTTCGAGAACTGAAATGTTGTTCGATAACCGAGGCATTTTCATCTCTGTTCGAAAACCGATTTGTTCGACATGGGAGACTTTCGACAACCGAGGTTCCTCTGTATAAGTATTCCCATTTCAATCTGTAAAGAAATAAATGGTTATTCATCTTTATTTCATAACATTGAAAATAAACATCGAAATATGAACAAAACGGTGTTTTTCTTTTGCTCACTCTAACATTGATTATCTACGCATGTTTTACTTATATGTTTTATTTTTCAGGCTTGTCTTGCAGAGAAAGGAAAAAAAATGAATACCTTCAGTGAGATGGTGTTTTCACAAATCGTGTTAATTAAGAAATGATAGCATCCTCTTATGAAATTGTAATAAGTTTCGAGTCAAATTACAGCAGAAAATGACATACAATTGGCGCATGTTCCAAAAGCGATTACCCAGTGATTGTTTCCAGTTAACCGTAAAGAATTTTTTTGGAATAAAGTTAGCAACCAAACACTATGATTTGCATAATACATACAAGAAAATGATAAACAAAACAATATTTTGTTTGAAAATTATTGAATCAGTATTATTTTAATAAATATTAAATAATCAGAAATAATGTTTTGTATTAACTTGTTTGTTGTCGTCAATTTTTCATTTTCATTTCATTTTCCTATTTTCCTAATATTAAATATAATTAAGCCTGATTCATTCTGCTTGTACGTTTTAAATCGCTTATAAATAATATTAAAATTTAACACAGTATATTACATCTCACTATAAAGCTAAATGTTTTTGCCTTCATATTTATAACTTTTTACTTTGTAGAATTATCTCTCTTGAAATTGCAAAATTATTATACGAGTTTTCTCTCTTGCATTGGCGATGTGAAGTACTAGATTATTTCCCTTGCAATGGCGATGCCTTTTAATGGACTTATCTTCTGTGCACAGCTGTGGCCATCTTGTAGAGTGTTATAACAATCCCATCACTTCCAAGTTATTTGGTAAATTGTAAATAGGAAAAAGGTTGTCGTGGACCGTGTGTATTTACCTGTTGTTGTATTAGAAACACATGTGTAACTCCTGGTAGAATATTAAAAAGTCCAACTACAAGAAAATGGCCAGACTCAAGTTAAGTCCAACTGAAGTTGAAAGGAAAACAAACAACACCGATATATATATATATATATATATATATATATATATATATATATATATATATATATATATATATAAACAAATATATGTATTAAACAAAACAATTTTACAATGGACATAGACAATAATATTTTGTGTGTGTGTGTGTGAATGTTTGTGTCTGTTCTTTGGTGAATGTTCGTACGTGCGTGTATGTGTGTATAATGTTCATGACGTCTCCCACAAATGGGAAGACGCGGATCTTCTATGAGAGCTTACATTGTAGTCGCTGAAATGATGCGAGGTGGGATGCGGCACGATGTCTGAAGGAAACAGAACGAGGCTAGAAGTCGCCCATTATTTATAGTATAGGGAGAATGACCCCTAGTGACAATTTGGGAATTAAGGAGGCGCTAACTCCGACAGGGTCTTCACTTTGAAGAAACACTCTATAATAGCAATAACTTCAAATTATGTTTAAAACGTCTTGATTTTTACGTTATGTACAAATTCTTTTATATGCCATATTTTTTCAGGATACAAATATCATGTTTTCTCACTGCCTCTTATTGTTAGCAAAAACGAGTAAACTTCTATAAAATACTTAAATCCATTAATATCATTTCTAAAACATAAATTGATGAAAATTGTTATTGTTTTTTACTGAAAAAAAATTCATTTCTGAAAATATATTGTTGGATGAACTGTAGGCTTAATATTAACATTACGCGAACAGGCATAGATGATATTACGCATTCCACGTATTATGTGATCTCATATCAAATTTATTCGCCGCCAAATACGACGACAGGCGGCGCTTTTATCACTGACAAACACTTTCCGGAAGATTACAGCTATCGTCAGGCAGTGAATAATCGACATGCGTGGTGGGAAATTTAATCACACGTGTTTTGACCGGACAACCCATCAAGCTAACATTTTGTTTTTTTTTAAACTTTTCTTTCTTGCAATCATTCTTTCTTTCTTTCTTTCTTTCTTTCTTTCTTTTCTCACGTAATACTTTATTTCTGCTCCACTTTCTTTTCTTTCTCTCCTGTTTTTATTGAATTCATATTAACTAATTCACATTATTTTAAAGTCACTCTTTCCTAGCTGTCTTCTTTCTTTCTTTATTTATTTCAGCTTATTTTAAAATCCTTTTTCCTTGTTCGCTTCAGTTTTCTTTCTCTCTTTTATACCAATTCTTTTAGTTTCATTTTCATAATAAAATTCATTCAGCATTAGGCTCGAGAGTCAAATGGCGTGGAGGATTATTAGTAAAACGTTTACGATAAATGTATGTGATATATTAGAAATAATGATTTTGTAGCAAGTGCTGACTAGGATCCTTGACTTGAAGAGTTTCCACGCATGTTCCACAAACTAGTGGTTCTTGGAAAACTGTCTGAATAGAGCGTTCTACGTAAATTTCTAATACGGGGGAAATGAGGACGATTCGCTTCTGTGAAGTAGCATGGCATGCCCTAACAGCAAAGGCCTGGAATGGAAGAGCAAAAGAGACTGTTTGAATTGTTGCCATGGTAGCATTAATACTGATAAGCTTGTAACGTTGCGTCTTGTCTGCAGATCAGATATGGCTACAATATTTCAGTTTTTGTCTGATCTCACACTTATTAAAATAAAGCATGACAGAAGGAGTCAAATAATTTCTGGAGCAATACAACCACCCGGCTATGTTCCTAGTATCATTAGAAGTGGCTCATATAGAATTCTATTTGAGGTCTGGATATATTTTCTCCAACAGATGAACAAAAAAAATGAACCTCTTTGACGGTACCATCATTCATCATGACTGGAGTATCTACCAATTTATGATGAAACTATACTGGCCTGGTTTTTGAGCCATTGAAATTTACAGACCAGTTTGTGTTCGATAAACAGCGAGTATAATTACAATCATTTCCGTAATATTTTTTTCAGAGGTATCTCTTACGAAAAAGTAATTAAGGATATATATACTCAAAGTCGTTATATGAAAAATCTCATGATAATGATTGAAATCAAATTCTTTCCCAACAGTCAAATGTATTGTAAACTCGAATATAAACGGTCAGGATCTTCATCGAAGAGAGTGGGATGAGGTTTGAAATTAAGACACGTGAACACTATTGGTGATGAACAAAGAGTAACCAACCTGTAAGTTTTCTGAATACTCGTAGCGAAAAAGGATCTTAAAAGTTGAGTATTGGGGAGAGAGAGAGAGAAAGAGAGTGCGACTTGCACATCACTGAATGAAGAAAAGTAATACGCTTAAAATAATTTGAAAATTTCTACGTGTGTATGTGTGTGTGAGAGAGAGAGAGAGAGAGAGAGAGAGAGAGAGAGAGGAAGAGACAGTGATGGTTTCAGATAAAAAAGACAAAATATTTCAAAAAACAGTAGAAAACTAGACGACGGAATAAATATGTGTGCAGTTTCTATTGTGACATATTCGGAGACTTTCTAAATGGATATAAAATGAATCAGAAATTTACACTACATAACAATAAACAGGGTAATAATGCATAAAGTTTTATAACTGAAATGGTTAGCAATCTTGTCTTGCTAGATCAATTACGACTGAGTATTGGGTTCGATCCACACAGGCTGCTCTACACATTCGGCCTTGTGTCTCAGCTAAGCTACCCTTAGAAAATCGTTCGGATACCTCGAGATAGTGTAACGGTTAGCAAGCTTGTTTCGCTAGATCAATTACGACTGAGTATTGGGTTCGATCCTCACAGGCTGCTCTAAACATTCGGCCTTGTATCACAGCTAAGCTACGCTTAGAAAATTGTTCGGCTACCTCGACGTGGTGTAATGGTTAGCAAGCTTGTCTCGCTCGAACAAATATGATTGAATTGTGAATACGGTCCTCACTGGGTGCCGCATACTTTCAGCTTTGTACCACATCTAATCTATGCTTAGGAAATCGCCATAAAGTTTATAACTGAAAAAAAAGGGAAAGTGGTAAAAAGAGGACAGCTCTATCGCGGACGAATTATTTTCACAAAACAGACACGACACGAATAATAAAAATAAAACACAACAAAGCATCACCATCTTTTATTGCAAACAGATGCACAATAATTATAAGCAAGATGAATTTGTTGTAAGGAAAACCATTAATCAGCATATTTCTGCTGTAACTCCCGGAAAACATATAAAGTTCATGACATAGAAAATGGAAACTGCAAACCTCGTCCATGTTAGAATGCTGGAAAAACTCAATAAAAGATTATTTAAATCTTTCTTGTCGGGCGTTTTCAATGAAACACACACACACGCATTAATAAAAACAAAAGGCAACTTATCTTCGTCGACGCGTTCCATCCTCTGAGGGACTTTATCAATGTAAATTTGCCTTGATGATATCCCTCAGAGGATGAAACCCGTCGACTAAGATACGTTTTCCTTTTTTATTATTATATTGTCCTTTTACAGTTATACTATAAATATATATATATATATATATATATATATATATATATATATATATATATATATATATATATTTTAACGGAAATTTTGTTTTTTAAAATGTGTTTATTTTATCTATCGGCCTCAGATAAAAAAATCATTAAAATTTAATTCTTTTAGAAATATATATATATATATATATATATATATATATATATATATATACAGTATACTCCACTATAAAGAGGTTTAGGACAGAAGACGCTTTCTCTTCCTTTCATCTCTTGTCGAACTAACTGCGGAGAGGAACCCAGTGGAGGCTATGCCGAAGGGCAAAGTCTCATTTGGGGAGGTAGACAAATCCAACAATACGGTTCTACAGGCAATGTTTACCCGCGCCTACGGGCTCGGAACGTTCCACGTTAAAAACTGGCCTTGTGCCACATCTTGCCTTGTGGGGAAGTTGGTAAAGAGAAAGGTTTAGGACATCAGATGTTCGAGATGATGATGTCTAATTACAGAAGCCCAAATCTGCATACGGTCTAAGAAGACAAATAAGGAATTTGGAAATTCGTAAATAACAATGCAGTCTACAATTATCACAATAGACAATTTGATGGAATTGCAGATGAAAAGACATGGACAATATTGTGCCAGAGAAAAATAATATCTGCTATTGCTGGATAAATATACATAGGAACTAATTTTCTAAAAACCAGTTCGATTGAACACTAGAGAATATTAAATACCAAAGATCTGAAATTAGAGACGTGACAGTCAGATAATAATGGCATTTGATAACAATGTTAACAATGAAAGATTATCAACGTGGGATGACTGAAGGCTATGATTCAATCAATAAAAGCCAATAGATATCCACGAACCTAAAACTATTTGAAGTAACAAAAAAAATATAAAATTCTCTGGAACTTTTGGAAATTCTCTAGAGATTCAAACGGATCACCCAATAGAGCCCATGAAAACAAGTCGTGCATTACCGCCATGAACTTCACTTATTGATTCATACAACACACAGTAGCTTTCTTGCTTGCTTGTCTCTTGCGCCTTGTATTGGGTAAACAATAGTATAAAACATCATCAGAACGGCAGCTTTCCAGGAATTATGCAAAATACTGTGATGAATGTTAGAGTACTGAGTAGATTTGCTATCACTTGGTCTCCAATGGGTGCAAGGACACCAGACACGACATATGTGATATCTCAACTCATAAAACATTATATGAAGACTGAAGCCTTTTCAAACCGTCATTCTTTTCTTACATACATTTCTTTCTTTCTTTCTTTCTTTCTTTCTTTCTTTCTTGATACTGTGCAGCAAGGTTTATTTTTTCTTTCCTTTTCTTTTCTTCTCTTCCCGTCTCCCCTTTCCTGTCAAGCATTTTGTTTCCTTTTCTTTCTTTCCGCGACGGCTACCGTATAATAATAGGACTGGAAAATTTTTTCAAAGCATCATTCCCTTTCTTTCTTTCTTTCTTTCTTTCTTTCTTTCTTTCTTTCTTTCTTTCATCAATAATACTGTGTTTCAAGCCTTTCCATTTTTCTTCTTTTTCTCCCTATCTCTGTTTTCTTTCTCCTTTTACGTATTTTTTTAAACTCATCTTTCTGTTTTTTTTTTGTTGTTTTGTTTTTTCTCTTCACAAGAGACGTACATATCGGATTTCTGTATTCACTACCAAATTCTACGTGGCCCTATTTATGGTGTTGTCTTTGTTGTTGGTCTGTTTATGGTTGGTGGTGGCGATGGTGTCGAGTTCAGTTTCGGAGATAGATACAAGCGTTAATGTAATCTTTGTGACTGCAAAACGTGACAAGCCGAGTAGACATTTTTCCGACCTCCGCCATTATCAGTCGAAATAGGTGAAGAGAAATCCCGCCACAAGTATCACGTGATATGTTTTCAGATTTACGGCTGCCGGGTTTTGATTTCGATGCGATGCGAAAGAGTTATCTCGCTTAAGGGTAGCTTAGCAACCGTTTGATGAAAATCGGAAACATCCTTGACCTGGAATGAGAATACAGACAATTCTAAACAAGTCCCCAGTGATAGCCAAGTGGTGTAAGCTTTAGGATGAATGCCTCAGTCAAACTTCCAAAGTGACTGCTATTGAATATTATCGAATCAATATTAAAATAGATGAGATGGTGCTATGTCCGTCAGACATGCGCATATGTAATATAAATGCGATACTCTGCGTTATGCGTGAGTGGGTTTATATGTACTAGCGAAAATGAATGTTTAAGCACATCACACACTCATGCACACACTCATGCACACACAGTTTGTTCACGTTTGAAATAAGACATTAAAATAATAGATTCCACTTACACTCAGTTTAGAAAAACTTAGGCTGAGCAATCAAATCTTAGAGACAAGAAAAATAAAAGTATTTTTTAAAAACCTGTACAAAATCACATAATTATGAGATACTATTGAAGATTTCAGAAAGTAATCGTTAATAAATAAAGTTATATGTTTAAGTTTTCTTTTTTATAATTTTGTGGGAATATTTTTGGATATTTCACTGAAATAAATGTATATACACAGACGCAAATGTACATACGCACACAATTTGAATGAAATTGAAACAGACGTCTGTGTTCCGAGGGTTACTTTTCTGTTCAGTCTGGCAATAACCCTTGGGTAACAGTAAAAGAGAAATATAAGCTGAAATATGCGACATTTGAAGTCGTTTTATGACGACTGTTGTTAAGTTGAAGATTTTTTCTAATATGTTTAGGATTTTAAGCGGAGGAATAGTTTAAATGTCAAATGTTATTATCTTCCTGTCTGTGAAGTGATAGAAAACAAACTTGTCGAATATAATTTTTGAAGAATAGTTCCTTTTCTGTTACTTGACAATGAAAGACATAATATTATATCCATTATATAAAAGACAGATTTTACGTATATCGCGGGTCTCATCGTGCATGGCATTCTAGATATAGCATTCTAGATATTTATTTTATCTTACGATGTATATATATATATATATATATATATATAATTTCTTATACTTATAAGATTACTATATATATATATATATATATATATATATATATATATATATATATATATATATATATATATATATATATATATATATATATATATATATATATATATATATGTGTGTGTGTGTGTGTGTGTGTGTGTGTGTGTGTTCTGCCAAGAGATAAATCTATATGAATAAATGAAAGAGTGGAGTGCGATCCTCTCACAAATGCTGAGATTAAAAAGCCCCAGCTCCATTTACACACGGTATTTACTCTGTCCCTCCACGAGGACGAGATGTGATGAAAGGTCTCTTCTGAGGTGGGGACCCGAGCGCGTACAACAGGGACAGGAACAAAAATTCCCCTCAGCTCCCGCAACCGTCGGTTGCGCTGACCTGGGTGCGAACACCAATCCCTCCCTATGGTGCAATGGATGGTCGCGTCCTCGGGCAGCTGTTCCACAGGGCTGCGCACCACTTCAGTTTTATTTTCCTCAGTTGCCCCGCTGACCTTTGACAGAGAATCCTCTGGGCGCACTCTGTCCAAAGACAGCGACGCAACTGAGAGATGATAAGGAGACATGTTCGAAAATTACTCCAAAGAGTAATTACAAGATTGCAAGATATTTTGTCCATGTTCATAGTTAATATTATTAAGTGTTTATTATTATTATTAATAAAGTTTCCATTATTATTAGCCTTTTTTTTTGCATGCAGATGATGCTATTATATTAGTGTTGTCAAAAAGTAGTGTTACCAACAAGTTACGAATAGTGTCCGGTAGGTCTCCTGGAATATTTAAATGCGATTTGAGCTATGATCAGAAAGGTGTAGAGTGAGTCTGCGTGTCAAACATATTGTAGTGTGGCATATATATTTATTTACGAATTTTGATTGATCAAGAATACAATTACTTAATGGGCATTTAAATTCGTAAATAATATTTGCCCTATTTAATTTACTTCTAAGAGGTGAATTATTATTTTTAACTATAAGGTTAGAGGTTTTTAATTTTTTGTAATAAATAATTAATCTAATTTTTTTGCTATTGTTAACTGGTGTTATACATTTTTTTATAATGTTCTTAGTTCTGCATTCATCCTGTTTATAATTTTCGTTCATTTGATTTTTATAAAAAAAATATTAATGTTATTGTTTGTTTCTATTCTGGTCGTTGCTATTAGCTACGCTAGAGAGAAAACGCCTAATGTGGAAATCCAACAATTGATTAGGAAATCCGTTATTAATGAGCGTTTGTTATACATTGTTTAATTCATTAAAGAAAAGCGAGCGAGAGGATGAATTCTCGTGCGCTCTCGTGAGGAAATTTTTAATAACACTTATTTTATATCTTAGATGGCATTGACTAGAGAAATTAAGACGGCAAGAGTCTTTAGTAGTTGTTCTTTTTTTTTATAAACCGAAGTTTTAAAAGTATTATTAATAAAATCGACGAGAACATGTAAGAAATGAAGTTTATTTTTTTATCAAAGTTCATAAGTA
>CAHIKZ030000380.1:1595000-1610000 GCA_903632075.3 Acanthosepion pharaonis | reverse complement strand
TTCTTCACGTGGTTGGAATGTCGAACTGAAACCTTTATTTCGCTCACTGGGGTACACTGTTCTGGTTCCAAGTGCCATGTCTAATGAATGTCAGTTATCAGTTATCTCCTGCTAATTCCCCTCTCCAAGTTCTCCACTGCCTTAGCCAGGTATTGAACTCACACTGTTACTGTCACTGGATCTAACTAACGCCTGTATCCACTGTGCCATGTGACCTTGAGGACACGTTGTGATAAATATAGCAACAAAGATAAGGACGATAGTCCGAACACCGTAAATAGTGTAAAACATTCAAATATAACAATTTCTCCAATTTATTTGCTGACAACATTATAAACATAAAAACATTATAATTTATAGAAAAAAAATCTCTGGATCTACATTTATTCTCTGATAAGGGAATCTGTAAATTTGTTGGAAAATTGTAAGTTATAGTTTAACATGATATTGATTTAAGAATCAATCTAACTTTTTTCAAGAAAGGTAGGTACACCTTAGCAGAATAAATGTGTCTCTGAGTCGAATGATTGACGCATTCAAAAAAAGTATCTCCCTGCTGTTCTGACATTTTCTTGAATTTTATATTGCATTTTCGACACAAACGACAAAGAGGAAAACTAATGAATGCCCTAAAAAATATTGGGTAACAAATCAGATTATGTCAGCTATAAACATCCTGTACACAATTGCAACTCAAATCTTATATCCAGATTGATATTTGAGATTTTGGTAGTTCTTCTACAGGTGGATACACTTGTCCCATATGGGTTCATCACTGGACTAGGTTATACCTTAAAATCAGCGTCAATGGAGGAACAGAAATGGATTTTAAACCGGGTAAAATAACAGGTTGCATGTGAACCGAATCTAAATGCTTTCAATCAAATTGATCTATACATTAATCCTATGAAAACTGAGGGAATGTAATATAGTCCAAGGGAAACCAACGTAGTCATTTTTGCAGGCATTACCTCCAAGCAATCATACGGTTTTTTGTAACTTGGCTACTGGATCAACACGGGAATATATGGCAGAAAATGAAAAGCTTGTGCAGCAATGCAAAAGATAGAAATTAAGTTTATCACTTAAAATAAATGAAGAGCTCCTCAGAAAAACGTGGCGAACAATCGATCTATACGGCCCCAAAGAAGGTACTGAATCTTTATTAAGCTTATAACAAGATTTAAAAGTCGTGGAAATTATAAGTTATCACAACGTACATCTCACTACACATTCTATGGTGACTTGACAAATCTGACGACTACAACTGCCGGAAAATCAATATTTATTATGGAAGCCTATGCAATATAAACGATATTGTGTGGGGCCAGTATGCGCATTCATTGACCAATTGATTGAAGATGGTAACTTATTAAAGCAGAAACTGAAAATCGAAATAGAACGTTAATAAGAAAACTTGTTATGTATGAATGACAACATCAGATTTCCTAAGTTCGTTAGGTAAAATCTGAAATAAAGCTTCTGCCTAGCTTGAAGAGAGAAGTCTACGGATTATAGTAGCAGGTTTCTAGTACAATATCGTTGTTTAAGAGAAATCAATGTACTTGAACTTGATAGTTATTTACCTCATTTGTGCCGGATTTGTTTGAAAAGAACGCTTTGCTGTCCATTTTATAATAACCATTCATTATTTTGAATTGTTCATGAAGTTAGGTGAGCTGACGTCTTCACTGGAAGGATGATATATTGATTTCACACATAGCTAGATTGATGCAGTTGATCGTGGCTTGTAAATAATAAACTTCATCTCGAGTACTGGTTTAATAAGTGCAGTGTAAAGAGTCTTATATTTTCTAGAGAAAGATACCTAAAGAAAAGCTTGAGCATACCTGTTCTTTGATTGACCTTTACGATTTTAGAGATATGTGACCTTGGAGATAGATTATGTAAAACTTGAATAATCAAGTCTCTAGTTCTTTCGGTTCTTCGAGGAAAACACCAACTTGTGTGGAACTGTATATCAATTTGAGATTAATTCTTTATAGAAGAAAATAAGAAAAAAATATACGGTCAAAAACGTCGCCATGATTTGTTTAACATGAAGAGTTTGAACGTTTTAAAGGTTTTCATTTTAGCAACTCATAGTGATATATCCTACATCACAGCATGTTCTTCTGGACCATGTGAACTCAATAAGACCTTCGATACAGTTCACAATGGAGAAAGAGAGTAACAACTCACTCCCATTCCTGGATGTACTAATATCTCGAACAGAGAATGGGTTCAAGACATCCGTATACCGTAAACCAACATTCACCGGACAGTACCTCAATTTCAACTCCCACCATCCATACAGCGTAAAGAAAGGGATCGTCCGATGCTTACAACATCGAGCAAAAGTCATAAGTGGCGATCCAGAGACGTTAGATAAGGAATTGGTCAGTATAAGTAGTACCCTACAACGCAACAACTACCCTGGGTACATGGCAGCAGCCCCCAAAAACTGGGATAGGCGGGTACAAGAGGAGGAGGAGGAGGAGGAGGACAACAACACTCAGAAAACAGTCTGCCTGCCTTATGTGAAGGGGTTATCAGAGAAAATACAAAGGATCTGCGGTCCATATAACATCAGGACAACCTTCAAAAGCGTGACAACACTTCGCAGGTATCTCTCACGAGTGAGACCCCCCATAGAGAGGAACATGACTAAAGACTGTATGTACGCTATCCAATGCAGCTGCGGAAAGGAATATAAAGGAGAGACAGCCCCCCCCCCTCAAGGTAAGGCTTCAAGAACACCAGAAAGCTGTAACGCGAGGGGAAGTAGAAAAATCAGGCGTGGCTGACCACATATGGAGAGAGAAGGAGATCACCGCCCCTGTGGGATCATGTTGAGATCATAGAACAACACCATTGGAAAATTCGTAAACTTAAGGAATCAGCACATATGCTAGGCCACAAAAATCTCCTGAGCCGACCAAGCATAGAAATAAATACAATATGGGAACCAGTAATAAGGAGTGCCAGAGAAAAGCAATGATAACAAAGTTGCAATATGAACTCTGGTAAAGACATGCAATGATAACAGCAAAAATTGCAATATGAGCACTGGTAAAATGATGCTGAAAACATTAGGTTTATAATACTCAGAAGTTCATACCCAGATGTCCTCAAGGACACATGGCACAGTGGATAAAGGCGTTGGTTAGATCCAGTGACAGACCCAAAGAAGGTGAGTTCAATTCCTGTTAAGAGGGAAAATTAGCAGGAGATAACTGATAACCCATCAAACATGGCACATGGAATTAGAACAGTCTACCCCAGCGAAAATAAAGGGTTCAGTTCGAAATTCCAACCACCTGAAGAAGGCCGGAGCGTACAACGGCCGAAACGTTGTGACAAATATGGCAACAAAGATGAGGAAATAATGTAAATACTGTACATAATAAAATTGAAATTAACACGACATTGGTATGCCACCAATACTTTTGATAGGTGAGGTTTGCTATAGATTTGAGCAAACCTAAAGATTCTCACTGAACAGTGATATCCATTATGTATCTTATTAGAAAAGAAAATGAATTAACAATAATAATACACGGAGAAGAAAACCCACGTCCCTAGAAATAATGAACTACCATTCATTTTATGCGATCCATTTAAAACAAAATCTTACTTTTCAAGGCAACAAACATACTTTTTTGCAAAGAGACAAATGGCCAAAGTCAAACTGTAGAAGCAGGAACTACAAATATAAATAAAGTTATATAGAATCGGGAGATAACAAAATAGACAAGGAAACGTGAAAAAGGGATCCAAGATAGCAACTACAAAGAGAAATCACCTCCCTACAATTTGTGTAGAAAAAGAACCATTTAAAAAACAACAAAAAGGATACATTGAAGGTAAGTGATTCAGTTACCTGTTCTATATTGACAAGGTGATCTTGAAGCAAGTTAAAAAAAATACTATTGTGTTATATAGGAAAAAAGTGTCGCTGCCGACACTTCAGTTTGAACATAGATCGCCAGTGAGCAAAAACAGGCGATTCCATTATTGAATTAAGTAGAGGAAACGCATATATAGGAAGGAGCGTGTATCTAATTGATCGCATTTCCATTATTACTGTTTGGATCTATTTTTTATCTATCCTCTATTAAATACGGATTAACAATCTATTCACTACAATGTTTCTCTTTTCGGATCGTTATACGGATTACTCCTCAACCGAGTATTATCGAACAAGTACTATTAGTGCGAGTGCTATTCGAAGGCGTCTGACCCCAGTATTGTTCAACGGCGTACTATTGTTGCATCTAGGATTAAAAACAAAACGATCATTACAAAAGTGACAACGAGTTTTCAAGGCATCAGAAAATATTGCAACTCATTGCAAAGAAGCATATTAGCATGGATTGAAAGTTGGATGCCACAGGCTATACAAAAATAACGGATCAGTAATGGAATTCTAATTCTATCCCAGAACTGCTTCTGGTAGTATTCATTATTGGCGAGCAAAATCTTGACAACATTAGAGATGCAGATCACATAGTAATGACGGCACATACAAAAAGAAAACTACGAGAACTGCAGAAACGAGGAATAAACATGTTGTAGCTTACCTACGGATGATAATGGGTATGTCACCATTCACGTAAATACCGTAGTAAATACTGTATGTTGGTCTGAAGTTGGAGATTCGATTCCAGCTGTGCTCGTAAAACTCTCAGCCCGGAGGCAGAGATCTCCATACGAGGCTATGTCGAAGGGCAGAGTCTCGTCTCAGGAAACAGCCACCCGACCCCGTTTTATACGAGTCTACGGGGAATTTTTGGCCTAGCCTACGGGCTCGGATATTCCACATCAAATTCGGCCTTGTGCCACAACTGTCTGTGTGGGGCGGTTTGGTAAATATCCTGCAGCTGGAGATCCGTTGTGGAATTCACTTGACTCACTTCTAGCAGTTGACTACTACTTCTACGCGCCGCTGGTCAATCTTATGTGTGTTGTTCTTGTCCTAAGTATTATCGTTCATTACCAACCTTCGTGTGATTATTCTATTCAGTAACTTTCCCAACTGTAAGAAGGCAGAGTGTATGGTTGTAAGCTAAAGAAATAACCCAGCATGCGAATTACAGATTAAACTAGTGCAAAAAATTAAATATATAGGACGCTTTTTAACAGAAGACATAAAATGTGACATCGAAATCCAAAGGAGCATTGAGGACAGCGAAAAAACTATTCCAAGAGGTAAACAAAGTTTTAAGAAACAGAAAGTTTTCATTGGAAACAAAGAAAGGAGTACTGAACTGTTATATAATATAGGACCTCTTATATGGCAGTGAATGCTGGACGATGTCATCCAAAATAGCTTGAAGCAAAAGAAAAGTTGTTTTACAGAAGGATGATGGCGATACCATCGACCAAATATTTGAACTATGACAAACTTTAAGAGAAAAGACAAATAAAAGAAAAATCAGAAATAGATTTGAAATTTTTTTGGTACATATTGAGCTAAAAAGGCTTCAAACATATTGAAGGCAAGAGGGACAGAGGAAAGCGGCTCAAACGTACTAGGACAGCTTGTGTAAATGGTTGGCAGAACAGGTTTTAGGAAAGTTCTCTATCGTAGTAGATACCTTAGTGGATATAAAAAGAGGAATTTTTCTATGAAACTCTATGTTTGCCAGATTGTTTGTTGGAGTAAAGATGTTACCCCAAAGTAAGTGTAAATATGATTATAAAACTTCAAAAGAAAATGGTTGAAACTGAAGATTTTGAAGATAACTATAAAAGATTAAAATTGACCCTTGACTTGAAGAGCTCCCGTTTGAATTGTTCATCGAAGCAAGCCCACGTGAGTATATTACGCAATGTGGTAGTTCTTGGTAAAAAGCTGCCTGTGTAGGTTTGGCTTCTCATGTTTGGAACACGGAGGAAATTAAAGTGGTTCGACTCAATGGAAGTGTCATAGAAGTAAAGGCCTGGAATGGTGGAAGTAAAAAGAAAATGGTGCGCATCTGAAAGAATGTATTAGAAGATTTATTACTATCGAAGTTTCTCTCCAGATGGTTAAAAATTGATAAATATAAGTAATTCGTCAAATTGAATATTATTAAAACCAATCGCAACTGTGCAACAAGAAATTTAAAAAAAAAAACCGACATCATGTGGTACAAAGAAGAAATCAACAAATTTTTAAAAAATGGGAAGACTAATCATGTAAATTTTTAAGGGAAAATAGAAAACAGATCGAGGACATGGTTACGCAGAGGACATCTGAATAAAGAAATTGAATCAGCTATTATTGCAGTCAAGAACAGATGCATCAGGATAAATAATACCATACTGAAAAATGACAGCATATAACATCAAAACACAGGATTTTTCAGCTCAGCAGAGAAAAAGATGAGAGGGTAAGCCAAATATTCCTTGAATTGAGTAAACTTGCCCAGCAACGTGAAAAAAGTTCTCATCGAGCTGCAATAATCTAGAACGTGTGGCACGAGCAATGAGAATCCACATGGCTTCTTATTTCCAACCAACATGACTGGAACGTTTCCAAATGTAGCAGACATCCTAAACGTTCTGATAAAAAGTACACAAAGATGTAATTCTACCGAACGTGTATAGGCACCTTAATATATATATATATATATATATATATATATATATATATATATATATATATATATGTGTGTGTGTGTGTGTGTGTGTGTGTGTGTGTGTGTGTGTGTGTGTGCAGGCGTGTGCATGCACTTTAAATATCTGCAGAAATTTGACGATTAAATGAAATGAACGGTATTTGGGACAGAGTTCGCAATTCTCTGTGGTTTCGCTTTTCGCGATATCGCTTGCGTGATGTCAGCTGCAGAAATAAACAATACACAAATTTTACTCAAGACTGCTTCCAGTGCGCAAGATAAGTGTGGGTAGAATTTCGGAAATGTCAAAGAGAAATTTCGGATATGCCAACGTGAGATCATATTCTTCTATTACATGTTCAACTTAATAAGGCAGTGAAGATTGCTAAGAACTTTAACAAATAACAAATACCAGGTCACTTAAAGACGGCGCACAGCAGCAGAAACTAAAATGCATAGTAAATATAACAGATAAAAGAAAGAAAACATATAGTGTTTTATTCATAATGTTGACTTTCTACTCTACCTTATACAAAATGTAAGTTCTTAAACTCGCATTAATACTAGAAAATCGATAACAGTGAGACGTGAGAAGCCTATTTTCGTGAAAAAACTCTTTTAAGAGACTGACCTGGCATATCGGCTTCTGTCACTTTTCCCGCCAACTTAACATAGCTTCACTATACATTTTCCATAAATAATTTCATGGTATTTTTTCTGATGAAACTTCTGCAATATCTAGACTTTATGGATTTAAACGCAGTACTAGATTGGCAGCAATATCTCATTATTTTACAGCTGAAATGCCTAGATCTAACCGTAAGTTCTATGCTAACAGTTTCTTCTGTCGCACTTCTCAGTTGTGAAACTCTTTTAGATTTTCGCTTTCCATTTAACTTTGATCTTCAAAAATTTAAATGCAATGTCACTTGTTATTTCCTGTCTTCTTAATTCTTGTTCTTTTATTATCTAATCTCCTTAATTGTAGTTGTTGTTATATTCTCAAACAGTCAGTAACCTCTTGCGTCTTAGTGGCTTTATTCCCTTAATTGCAGTGAAATGATTAAAAAAAGTAACAATTTTATAAATATCGACCGAAAGAAACGTAAATTGTTAAATCAAAAATGTCGAATGTTTCTTGCACGTAAACAGTTATTCCACCTATAATCAAGGTATAAATTTAAACACAAAACCTTCCTTCTGGGCAAAAACTTCCTGCTGATAGTCTACCGTAACCGAACAATCTCATGCGTTTTCTAAAATTGCGTGTTCTTTTCTGCACACCTACCTCTTCAGATATGATTATTATTTCTTCTTCTTCTTCTTCTTCTTCTTCTTCTTCTTCTTCTTCTTCTTCTTCTTCTTCTTCTATATTTTGTTGTTGACGTTCTTTTTCTTTTCCTATGTATTCTATTATTCTATTCTTCATCTTTTATATCGTCTTCTTTCATATATTTCTTCTTCTTCTTCTTCTTCTTCTTCTTCTTCTTCCATATATTTCTTCACCTTTTTCTTCTTCTTTTTCTTCTACTTCCATATCTTCTTTTTCTATAACTTCTTCATTTATGCATTCGTCTTCTTCTATATCTTTTTCTTCTTCTATATCTTCTTCGCCATCTTCATCTTTTCTATCGTCTTTTTTTCCATATCTATTTCTATATCTTCTTCTTCTTCTTCTTCTTCTTCAATATCTTCTTTATCTTCTTCGTATTCTAAATCTCTGCTGCTTCTTCATTTTCTTCTCTATCTTCTTATTCAATTTCTATAAATTCTTCTTCTTCTTCTTCTTTCATCACCACCACTTCTCTCTTCTCTCATTATCTTCATTATTTCAATGACATTGGAAAGGGTGTTATTTACGAGAGTTGCATTTATCTTTATATTTTAAAGGTATCGCATGTTTAATGCACCAAGTCTTACAGATACTCAGATTGTCGCTCACTGCTCTATAAAATGTAAACTAAAAATTAGTTTCTTTTCGATCTGAGCTACTGAAATTGGCACCAGATTCATTTGTTTTATTTTTTTTCTCTGTTACAATTCTGGTTTGTGTAGCTGGATCTTTTAGACTTCAAAACTTCTTCCGCACAATTAGATTGAAAGCTAATTCGAAAAAGCACACATCTGAAGAATAAGCTATTTATTACTATCCGTTGGATTTTTTCCTACATGGTCAAATATGTAGATTTTGATAAAGTCATATATTCTGTTATCTAAACTTATTAGAGTAACTGGCAATACCCATAAAAATTTCACGGTGTTACTTTTTGAATTTTATGAGGAATCATAATTCTTAATTTAACGATTGATTAAAATCCTTGTGTATTCTACGACTATTACTTCTTCTGTATGCCGTGACCCCTCAGGACGTTGGAGATCATGACTTTCAACTTTTTCCTATTTTTGTAGCTCTTAATCGATTTTGTTTTTTGCTATCTCTCCTAAACCATATTTCTGTTGCGTCAAGTCTCATCTGAGGAGATTGACCAGCATTCACTGCCATATAGGAGGAGAAACATTACAAAAAAGCTCAGTACACTTTTCTTTTATTTCTAAAAAAAAATCTCTGCAATAGACAGTCGAGTTCGTTTGTGTGGAAACCGCAAGATAATATCGACTCAACATATCAGTATCAGGGTGTTGTGTACGCTGCTGTTGGGAATCCCTGCATATGGTACCGGCTGCTTTCATTTGGAATTCACAAACTGAACAATTTAAAAACTGATGACTCTTGTTATAAATGCGAGGTGCATACAAATCTTGCTGGAGAGCATTTTACAACTTTTATGTTAGTCATGTTTCCTTGCAAAGCAAATGAACAACCCGCGTGGATGACATCCTAGTAAACAGTCTGAACTCACGCTTGCCAAAATTAAATCATATATAAGACATAGTGCAGTTCTCACTAAATTCACTGCATCCACACATCCAGACCATAATTCAAGTACAGATAGCGCTGGAACCGGTCTGGGCAATTAAAAATACACGACGACTGAAGCACATCAAAGAATACCGTAAATACGCGTGGATAAGGCGACTTCATCTATAGCGCAACCTCTGAATATTTTGCATTAATTTTAATCCCTACAGAAAATAAATACCTGTGTATTGTGCAACCGGTCACCGAAAATGCATGATTTTTAACCTCTTCAAAAAAGTTTCTTGTGTATATTGCTACCATCGATAATGTACGTAAAAATCTGATCATTATACTTATATATATGGTACATGTCACATACTTTCATAATGGATATTTTTTCTGTCGTGGTAAACTGGCTCGTGAGCAAATATGTACGCTTCTCAAGGAGGCGTTCTTGAGACTCATATTAAGTTAAAACTATCATGCCTATCCTTAATCTTTCTCCGGACCCCCACCTCCTGGCCAGCCGATTCGAATGAATTCTCAGAACAAGTGTCAATTCCAACCTTATGTCTTAATTCTAAACTTTTCTAATTTTTTAAAATTTTTCTTTCTTCTCTCTCTCCCCCTCTTTCTCTTTCTCTTTCTCTCTCTCTCTCTCTCTCTCTCTCTCTCTCTCTCTCTCAAATAAAATGAGTATCTTCCCTACTTATGCTTCTGATACTAATTCAAATGGTGGTAGATTATGAACATGTATCCCTGATCAACCTTCGTCAATCCCTTCTCCCAATGGAGTTTTTATTCCTCATGTATATGAGGGAGCATGACTTGGTAGCCTAAGTCCCTGACCGGTACGATATTTACGCGGACAAGACACGTATACTTAGAGTATAGTTACTAAATCTTTCCTGTGTTGATGCTGCAGGTAAACGTTTTCTGGGTTTTGGCGTTATCCGCCCGAGAATTAGGTATCCGAACCTTCGACTAACTTTAAAGAAGGCTATCCTATCAGCAGGTGTACTGTACTGCCATTTTGTGAAAAGTTTCAGTAGTGTCCGATGAGGCCTCTCGATGATAATGATTACTGTTATAGCAGTATCTCCAATAGGTGTTTATTTCACTTTCATCCACCAAGCCATCCAAAACAAAGATGAGTTCTATCAACTCTTGCACACCAATGTAAGGAGGGCTATATTCCAACATTCTAGACTAAATCTGACCTTCTGCTCCTGTATGAAAAGTTTGTCAATGACTCAAACACCATACAGAAGCTCATAATCTCTGGCTACTCACCCATTATAAAAAATACGACCACCTAAAACATCATCGTCACGGGCTGCGTGCCTACATCAATGACGGGTTTCCCTTTGGCAGGGGGATACAATGCGAGGACCCTGATCTCCCGTATATGTGTTTTTGCGTGGGACATACATAGTACCACATTCGTCTTTGCCCTGTATCATCCTTAGGATGAAGTGTCAGTAATCTTTGAACAAATATCAAAGAGGATTGAAAATATTCTCGCCGAATTTCCCTTGATCAATTTTCACATATACGGTGACTTCAATGTTCACCACAAATAGTGGTTACTCCACTCTAACAAAACCGATGAGGAAGACTGATATTGTAGAGACGTCTCCCTAACCCAGATCATTGAAGACCCCACCCGAGTCCCGGATGCGACGGGACAGCGCGCAAACCTCCTCGACCGTTTTCTAACATGAATGTTCAGCCAAAGCTTCTGAACTGGCACAGTCAGTGAGTGCAGAAATTTCTCCGATCAGTGACCAGATTAACTCCAACCCAATGATATCACATTTAACTTCCATAGAACGGTTTTACGCTATGTGGAAGTAGAATCAGACAACCTCCGATCCTATATGACGGAAGCTCCTCTCCCAACCATCTTCAAACATGCTACCGTTAAAATTGCTGCCGTAATCTCCGAATGGATACTTTCTGGAATGGAGTGTTTTAAACCCTACCAAATAAAAAAAATCCTACAAAAACAAAGAGTCAGCCCTGGTTCACTGCTGAATGCGCTGCGGCCATGGCTCACCGGAATCACTATTTCAAAATCTATCGCAAGGAGCGGTGTAGACTGGCCATTACGTCTTTTAGAACCGCCCGCAATCGCTTTCGGGGAGTTATGGAAAATGCAAAGTGCAGCTAAGCACGAACTATGTCAAAGTTGAAAATAAACAAACTGAATCTCGCGAATTCTGGAATATCACAAACTAAATTATAAACAGAGGCAAAACGGCTTTGCCCATAATTATAAATGGCCCCGATGTAATATCATCGGCTGACAAGGTCATGCTCTTATTCTCGATCCTTTCTTGAAATTCAAATTTGGGTAACAAAGGCCATTCCTTCACCAATTTACCACGTCTCACTGAACACATTCCCAGTAATATAATCATTTCAGCAAGAGAAACCTCTATGGAACAGCCTCCCAAGATGATGTTTCTACAATCGCTGCAGTCTGAACCTGTTCAAGTCTAGAGTCAACAGTTATCTCCCCTTCTATCCATTAATCCAACCCTCCTCATCGATTGGCCACCGGGACTTCTGCAGAGTGAACCTTACTGTAAAAAAGTCTCGAATTTTGGTTTTGATATATTGTTCTTTTAATTATTTGCATTTGCTTTTAATCTTTATTTTTTGTTTCCTACCCTACTTACATTTTGGCTTACAACTAGGAAGTAACTCTTAAGTTTATATTCTCTTTGTTTATAAAAAATATATTTTCAGTTGTAATGTATCATTTTGATAAATTGTAATGTATTTGCATGTTTAATTTATCTTTTTTGCAAATGTCATAAAATTTTCTTCCCTATGGTAAATATTCAGTGAAAATTTACATCAACAGTTTCAAAAGCTGTTTACCGAGAGAAATTGCAGAAATGCCAGTTCCGTTGATGGCTTCCCTCCTGTTTCATTGTTATTTTCTTTTAGGTTTCATCATTTCACAAGTGTGTTTATAAAAGAAAACTGACTCAAGTGTATGTAAATTAAGTCAAAATATAAAGTGAGATTAACAATGATGTGTAGCACCCTTTAGGGTCACTTTCATGAAAAGACAAAAGAAGATAATAGTCATTAGACGTTTATTTTGACTACATTTTTATTCAAATAAAAACACAAATAAATAAATAAACCATATTACTAATAATTACACGCGCAGGAAAACATCAAAAATATTTTTCATTGAGGAAGTGTAATAAAAATTCTGTTCGGCATAAATTTCATGCAGTGTCTTTCGTTACAGCATACATGAAAAATTACTTGAGGGCGTTTCTTTAATACTTAAAGTAAACTGTGTAGCATTTCTAACGTAATTTATCACACACACACACACACACACACATATATATATATATATATATATATATATATATATATATATATATATATATATATATATATATAAATCTAATAATGAAACTATAGCATCATTTCACGTTGAAAGTTTATTCACCAACGTCTCAGTCAGGGAAGCAATCGATATAACCAGAAAGAATATCTACATCAATTCATCTCTCCCGCCATTAAAATTAGTTCTAATATTTGAAGAAAACTAATCTTGATGTGCACCATAGATGTTCCTTTCTACGATCATCAAAATAACATATACTTAAAATGAGATATTCTTTGTATGGGTTCCCTGCTGGGATCAACATTTAGCAAATTCTAGATGACTAGTCTCGAAAAAAATGTACTTAATACAAAAAACCTTCTATTTACCAAAGATTTGTAGATGGCATTCTCATTTTAGTCAAAAATATATACGAAATAATCGAACTACAAAAAAAGCAAAAAAACTAAAAAAACCCTCACATACTTAATTTCACATACGGACTTAACGATAATAAAATCCAGTTTCTTGATGTATTGATAGACACTAATAATAACACATTTACTATCTCTACATATAAAAAAAACAACTAGCATGAACATGCACTCTTAACTAAAAAAAAATGAATGTACTAACTGTTACAAAATAGCTACGATACAAAACTTAATAAACCGTGCAAAAGCAAACACTTCACAAAGAAACATTTTCCATAATGACTTAAAACCTATTAAAAAAACCCTCATTAATAATGATTCTCCTAATTACGTCTTTGATGAAAAAATTAGCCGAGCTATTGGGAATATTAACATAAATAAAAATAAACATTATAAGTCCTCAAATAACATATCTAAACAAATCAAACTATTACACCGTAATCAAATACATTCTAACTATAAGCAGGAGGAAATAATTCTAAAAGACTCAAAAGCACTAATATATCCCCGACTGATCCAAGTAAAATAATAAAATGATTTATATACTATACTAAATTTAATACAACCAACCTAGTCATTCGTAAAAGCTCTTCTCCATCAACTAGTGTCTTGAAAAAAACCAACACCGTAAGTCAAATTAATGTCATTTGACAGATTGCATCTCTGGTAAAAATTTTACTACGTATGTTGGTTTTACAACAATGACACCGACGACGAGAAGGCTTACGTTTCACTTGAAAGATCATAGTTCAATCTCATAACATGTAAAGGAAGACCCATATTCACATTCACAGTTTAGACAGATATTAGTCGAAATAATCAAAATTTTAAAATTCTGGAAGAGAATTGCGGCCAACAGTAAATAGTAAGAACTACTAGTATAGCAACAAAGTTCTTAAATGTTTGTAGCAGTAAAGTGTTATATAACAAATACTAGAATAAAATACTACAGTTGAAAAATATTTTTAAAAATTAACTTTTGAAAAAAAAATTGGCAAATTTTTCTTGATCAATTTCCTACAGTAACTAAGAAATTAACACTTGGACTTAGAAAGGATTAAAACTATATACATATGTGTGTGTGTCTCTCTCTTTCTCTCTCTCTCTCTCTATCTATCTATATTAATATATATATGTCTCAGAGAAAGAGACATATATATTAATATAGATATGTATATATCGAAATACTGACGCGATGTTAAAATATGCTGTTATCTAAAAACACGCACAGAAAAAAAACAAACAAGAAACAAACACAAAAATGCATTTAGATAATAGTCGACTTAGCAGCTGAGATAAATGCATATTTTAACAAAGGGTCACTATTTCGAGTGTTGATCATCAAGACAATCAATCCCTTACTTAACAGAATCTTCATACTCCCTGTTCCGAATAAAAGTAACTTCCTTCTCATGCACAAGTAGTTCTTTCGTGTACTTGTAAAATTTCCTCTGCCTTAGACTGGTCGGCCACAGAGCGAACAACCCATATATGTTCTGTATCCCTTTCAAGTCACGCCGGAGGAAACGTTGGTTTTCTTATGCAAGAGAATGTTTTCTTTATTGTTTTCTCCAGTGTGCAGTCCGATAGATGTAATATAAAGTAGGGTTGGCACAAAACGATTTTAACTTGATCTCTTTCTCGCTGAGTAATTGAAAGGCTTTATTTCTGTGATTCTTCCGACAAACATGAAGATGGGTAAAGGTCTTATCTGAAAACCTGGAAAAACAATTAGTTTAGTGT
>CAHIKZ030000380.1:1582500-1590000 GCA_903632075.3 Acanthosepion pharaonis | reverse complement strand
AGATGTTGACGTTTCACACGGCTTCAAACAAAAGGTCAGGAAGGAAACTCCAATTAATACTGGAAAGAGCGATAAGAGCTACTGGACTTGACAAAACTATTTTCCTGAAAAATCGTTTTAAAAGAAAAAAAAAATCAATGGAGAGTAGTCCGTTGAAAATATTTACGCGATGAAAGTCTGCTGAATGTTTCCTTATAAGGAAACGGATAATATTATCATTACCATTAAGCTTGCTACATATTTACTGTTTCCGTCATAGCTTCAAATTATACAACACATTTTAAATTAATAATATTATATGCAGATTTATTTCTTTGTTTCTCTTTAATGAACCTCGACTTACATCAATATGCACATGTGGAAACCACATCTGTTGCAAATGTATCGTTGACAAAAGCTGTTTCAAGTTATTTAGAAATGCCAAAATGGAGTTCGGACATATGCAATAGTATTCATCTTCAATATCTGTCTATATTTCTGAGATGATGTATTATGTACACTATTTACATTATTCGGACTATTGTCCTCATCTTTGTCACCGAAACGTTGTAATAAATATAGCGACAAAGATGAGGACAATAGTCCGAAAAATGTAAGTAATGAGTGTTCATGTTATAGTTTATTTCTTTTAATATGCTGTTTGATACTAACATTTGACAAGCCTTTCAAGGGAAATTTAAAGCTTTTCTTCCGAAATCACTGCCGTAGCAGAGACAAATGTTTTCAGGGGAGCCAAAAAAATTAGAATTTAACCATAAGTTATCAATGGCCGCCAACATGGTTAGCATTTAAAATTTCTAGTAACTCTAGATTGGCAGAAATCATCTTTGAAATAATTCATAGACGTCTGAGTTACAAAAGAAAGGACTTTTTATCTTTTTTTTGTAATGTCTGAAGGAAAAAAAAATTAGATTTTTTTTTTTTTTTATGTGGGTATGAAAAAATTTAAAAAATATTAGAAGAACATTTTAAGCTATTGTCAAGTCTGTATTCCAAAATGGCGTGTTTTAGGGAAGATCGTGTCTGGAAAATTTACTAAAGAGGAGACTTCGATGTGATTTCCTTTCGGCAAATGATTTTGCAGCTTCTATAACGCCGATTAAATAATTCGCCTCTTTATGTACATGCAATCCACCAAATCGCTTTTCACCCATAGTTGATAGTAAATATGTTTTAACTCTGAAAACATTCTTTCGTACATCTTTAAAGAAGAATTCTTTCATCATGGTTTTTCTTCTACTTTTTTTAAGCATTCAACCCCAAGCAATGCGGGAAGCCACTAGCACGCAAAGGGTTTCAGAGTAGGAGCGAGAACAAAGAGGAGTGAAGAAAGGATGAAGAGAGGTTAGGGCAACTGGAGACGTCGATTGACGTTACATTTGAATAGTTGGAGGTTATAGCTATCAGGAAAACAAGAAATGGAGAGGGAGTTCCACAGGTGAGAAGTGCGAGACATGAAGCTATTGGAGTAGAAGAGACGGCTACATTTAACAATTTCGACAGTGAAAGGGTGAGAGCGAGATGCCAGCCTAGTTGAACGCTTACATTCATGAAGTCTGGGAACCAGCGAAAGCAGCTCATCTGAGCAGTTACCGTGAAAGTATTTGTAAAAAAAAGACAGAGAGAGGCAACGGCACATCTGTGAGGGAGCGATTGCAGAATAGATGCCAGATCAGGGCCAATTATATTGCATATCAGTCTTTGGATTTTGTCAAGGACCTTGAGACAATTAGAAGCGGCTCCAGACCATATATGACAGCAATACAAAATGCAAGGGCGAATGGTTGATTTGTAGATTTGAAGGATCGACTCCAGCGAGAAAAATTTCCTGCCCCAGTCCACAACCGATTGGAGGTCCTTTTCAAGACAAACGGCCAGGTTAGTTTTGTCGTCGACACTAAATTTGTTTTTGAGGCAGGAGTAAATAGTAGTGTCGTCCGCATAGATGCCTACTTTGGAACCTATAACACCAGGAAGATCGTTAACGGAGATCAGGAACAGAGTAGGGCCTAGAATAGATCCTTGGGGAACACCTGCGTTCCTGGCATAGGAGCTGGAGGAGAATCGGTTGAGAACGACCTTCATTGTACGGTTGGACAGGAATGATTGTATTAAGTCGAACAATCGAGTTGTAATTCCATAACCCTGAAGATTGCGAAGAAGGCCGGCATGCCAAATCCTATCAAACGCTTTGGAGATATCAAGAGCCACGGTACGAGCTTCTCCGTTATTATGAAGTGCTTGGTAAACAATTTCAGTTATGACCATAAGAATATCAGCTGTAGAACGGGCAAAGCGGAAACCATATTGCTTGTCGGAGAGCAGATTATGGGATGTAAGGTGCATAACCACTTCGGCGTTGATTAAAACTTCAAAGACTTTACCGAAGAGGGGTAAGATACAGATAGGACGGTAATTAGAAGGGTCAGAAGGGTCTCCAGAGTTCTTAAAGACAGGAACAACACATGAGGAATTCCAAGAAGGGGGGGGGGAACAAGATTCACGAAGTAGTTATATTTTGGAGAGGAGAGGGGCCAGTTCAGGCGCACATTTCTTTGGGACAATGGCTGGTATCCCATCTCCACCACTAGCCTTGTGAGGGTCTAATTTAGAGATGATGCCCAGAACCGATGACGGGGTTATGTGCAAGTCGCTCAAGTGAGCCTCAGTTCGAAGGGGGAAATCGGGTATGGGCACACCGGAGGAGTCGAGCGTTGAATTGAATGAGAATTTCCGAGCAAAGCATTCAGCCTTGTCGGCAGAAGAGGTCAGAACCTCGAACTGGTTGAACAATGGAGGTATAGAGGGTTTGCTGTACGCTTTTGCAGAGACGCCAATAATCCTTGGAGCCAAATTTGCGCGATGTAATACGTTCTTTCATTCGAGCAGCAAAGAGTGATTTTGCTTCATTGAGGACAAGCTTACACTCGTTACGTGCAGAGACAAAGAGACGTCCATTGCAATCAGACATGTCGCTACGATGAAGGTGGAAAAAGAGATTCCTATGGGCAATGGCAGCTGAGCAAGCAGTGGAGAACCAGGTGGGGAATGCGATTTGACCTTATATTTCCTTGAGGGGATGAAAGCCTCGATTCCAGCTTTAACCCAGGAGGAGACCTCGAAAGCACATTCTTGAACAGGGAGCGAGAAGACAACGTCCCAGGGGACGTCGCGAATGAAATCCCGGAACGAGTCCCAGTCTGCTCGTTGATAGCAGAACGATGTTCTAGTGGTAGGAGTTTCTTTGCAGGGGGTGGAGTTGAAGGAGATGTTGACAGACACTACAGCGTGATTGGAGTTGCCAAGAAGGCAGAGCTCCGTGGCGCTACATGACTCGGGGATGGAGGTAAAACATAGATCAAGAAGAGAAGCCTTATCATCCATATTGTAGGGAAACCGTGTGGGGAAGTCAACTATTTGCGCGAGGGATTGATAAATTGAAAAATTAAGTGTTTGTATGCCTGCAAGGTCAGTAGTAGCGTTATTAAGCCACTTGATATGATAGGCGTTAAATTCGTCAAACACGAATATGCGAGCAAACGGATGAAGATGAAAGTTATATTCTTCCTTGCTTTGCTTTTTTCTTTCTTGTATTTCTTTCTTTATTTATTTATTTCTGTTGATGTTGCTTTGAGTGAAAGAGTAGCTCGCCGAAAAAGTGCCGAAATCCAATATAGCCATCATGACACCAAGTTTAAACATAATGGCGAAGTTCTATTTCGGTTCCACAGCAAATAACTGGAAAACGAGATTTTACCATCAGAAAATGATCCTTAACAATAAACAATATGCAAATGCCACTGCACTCTCAAAATTTTACTGGGATATTAAAAAAGATAACTATACACCGGTAGTAAATTGGGATTTCATCGCCAAAACTACACCCTTTTCCGTCTGCTCTTGATTGCGCGGAAAGACAGAAAAGGTATATCAGAATCGCTACTTGGTTTCACTGAGAAAGAGAAAGAAAAAATTAAAACAGGAAATCCGTGAAATTTTAACGAGTACTACTTCTAATTGTTGTTGTTGTTATTGTTGTTATTGTTATTATTATTATTATTATTATTATTATTATAAGGATTATTAGTTATTCAGAATCACAGCTTCCTGAATGACGATCCGTCGTATGCAGCACAAGAGATATTTTAGCATAAGCCGTGTCGATCAGAAAGCATAAAGGCTGAAGTGTCAAGCAAAACGGGTGCAAAATCCATGCATTCTCGTTTGTCAAATGATATTTTTTGAAAAGAATGAAAGAAGAAATGAAAATATAAAACTGCTGGAATGAGCTGAAGTAGTATCTAGATCTTTTTGTAAAGCCATATATTTCGAATGATATAATTTTTGTCCAACTGCATATTAATAAAAGAAATTGTAAGAATCTTTTTTATACAGAACAATAATAAGGCGAAGATTTCAAATTCTTTTTCTTCTCTTTACTTTGTCCCTTCAGGACATAGATGATCATGTTTCACCAAAACATCCTTTGTACTTCTTATTATGTTATGTCTTTAACCGTTAATACAATTCTCTATTCTGTTATCCATTCACATAAGCTTCCATTTGTTTTTCCACTTGTCCCTCATGTGAGTATCAATTTCTGCAAGCCCACTTTCCTCAAAATAGGTCCTAGAAATTTCAATTGTCTCTTACTGATTCTAAGTATAAGCATATTTTTGTTTCCATTTTCTTAAAACCTTTCGCGGTAGTTACATGTTTAGTTCATTGTATTTTCGGTATCCTTCTGTAACATCACATTTTTGCTGCATCAAGTCACTTCTTCATTTGTAAGATGATTGCTCAGCATTCGCTGCAATATAGGAGGAATGATAATACAATTTAGAACTCATTTCTTTGTTTCTAATGAAATTTCCCTGTTTCTTAATTGTTTATCTTTTGAAAGGAATTTTTTCTATTCAAATGCACCTTAGGATTTCGGCTTCATCTTTTGTGTCATCTGTTAAAACACATTCAAGATATTTAAATTCATTTCGCACTTGATTGATTTTTTCATCTCTAATTCGTTGTTCGCGGCTTCTTCTCACTTTTCCTTTCTTCAATGGAAGTTCCTGCAGTTTACTTTATCTGTCAGCAATCAGAAGTCATCTGCTTATCATGTTTTTAATTTTATGGCCACTAATAATGAATCTAGGACTTCTAGTTTTCTCAGAGTCGCCTCACACTAAATGTTAAATAAGTATGGTGAGAAGACATGTTTGTCATACATTCCTTTCTATATTGTGCATTTATTTTTGTGCATTTCATTATTTTACTGAGTACTAATATAATGCAAATTTATTCACAGTAAATGTTTTAGCCTAAGCCGTGTGGATCAGCAAGCGTAAAGGCTGAAGTGTCAAGCAAAACGGGCGTAAAATCCATGCATTCTTGTTTGTCAAATGATATTTATTGAACAGAATGAAAGAAGAAATGAAAATATAAAACTGCTGGAACTGTCAAAGATGAAGAACCAGAAATAATAAAACACCAAACTGATACGGCGGGAATCGAATAATGCCTCGTGTTACCACAACACAGCCGTGTCACATTACTAAATAATGAGAACAAGTCCTTTTTTTATGTGCCAAGTTCTTTCAGTTAGAGATATCCATTATCAGTTTAAATCCTCAGAGATTGTTTTGTATGAACAGGTATATTATCGTCCATAAATGAGTAAACCTTCTCACTTTATAGAATCATATTTTTTACTCAATTCAAATCTATGCAAATATATAGATTTTTATTTACAACATTCAGCTTAATAACTGCTATGACTGATTTTATTTTCTATTTTTGTTCTGGAAAGTGTTTCAACAGAAAACGGAAAATGTGACGCCAAAACCCGAGGGAGCATTGCAACAGAGAAATATACCTTCCAAAAAGTAAAAGCAAAGTGTTAAGAAACAGGAAAATTTCGTTAGAAACAATAAAAACAGTATTAAATTGTTATGTTTTATTATTTCTCTTCTATGGTGATTTTCACAAGGCATATTTCAAAGCGTAGCTTAGAGGTTACTCAAGACCGAAAGCATGGGGCACCCCGTGAGCATCAAACTCATTTCTCCTCTGTGGCAGTGAGCGTTGGACAATGAAAAGAAATTGAATCTACAGAACTTTGCTTCTACAAAAGCAATTTGAGAATACCCTGAAGTGAATATGCGAGTAATGAGGAAGTTTTAATGAAAAACGAAAACAAAAGAAACTTTTATTACAATCAGAAATAAACACTTGACATTTCTACGATACATAATGAGGAAAGAGTTTTTGGAGAATTTGACACCCATTGTGCATAATGAACACCGGAAGAGGCCAAGAAAAAAGTGAGTTACCTATCTAACGATTTTTTTCAAAATGGATAACAAAACAGGGATTGAGGGGTTGGTAAAAAGTCAAACCTTACTCAGAGATACAAAGGAGAGCCGTAATCGTATACGTCCTGAAGGAACACGACACATAGAAGAAGAAGTCTTAATGATATTCACGATATTTGCTCAGTCACCAGAATGTTCTCTCATTACAAATCAACTTTATTTGAAAAACGACATGTACGTTCGTTGCTTATCTATATTTTAATTCAGTTTATTCAACAAGATCTCAATTTTACTTAAATCCGATAACCTACTCGAACAATCGAGAACTTGTACATTTTGCTTCCTCGGGCTATCTCTTTCCTAGTCCTAAACTGTGACGTTTCCATTACTATACGTAACAGCTGACACAAAATACTTTGCCTTTTATGTCTAACCATCACAATATTGAACATGTCGGATGTCATTAGACAGAAAAAATTGTTTCTCGTTTCTACAGTAAGCCGCTGTCCCAAAGCGCAGAATTTTTATCTTTATTTCGCTACACAAAGATTAACCAGATTTTTCGTTTCTCGATTTCAGTAGCTGTTTCCGACGCGGCTGTCGGATGTGTAAGCTGGTTTTGCTTACGGCATATTTGTTATTGGAAAATTGATTGATTAGTTTTTGACGGCTTGATAAGCCGTCAAAAGCCTATATGGATTATTTAAAAACGAAACATATTTTGGATTGAAAGAATTTTTGGCTGCGTGGGTGATGGGTTGTGGGAGTGAATATTGCATTAACGACTTTTCAAAATGCAAATCCTACTACTTAACCCATAGCTAGAGATGGAAAGGGAAGATTCATACCTTCCCCAACAGTATTTTCTTGTAAGTGAATATAAAGAACTCGTGTGGATGTCGGACCCTGCACTTCGATCACTAATTACGAACCGTTATCAGTTACACCAACCGCACACCACTCGTGGTTGCAGAAATATTTAAAATATACATTTCTCATTATCAAAATCCACAACTGGATATATATATATATATATATATATATATATATATATATATATATATATATATATATATATATATATATGAAAGCGTCATTAAAACAAAATTCAGGAATTCGAACAAATTCGTCAATTTACATTTTCAGTTAAACTATAGGTAAACCCTCCTGGGTAAGACGATAAACTACA
>CAHIKZ030000380.1:1560000-1577500 GCA_903632075.3 Acanthosepion pharaonis | reverse complement strand
TGTAAATATACAACGTAGCAGGAAATGCCCATTAATTTCCGAAAAGATAGAAGGAAGATAGAAAGATTGGATATATGAGTTACAGGTCTGGAGTGAACTTTATTCACAGCAGAAGTTGAAAGCATGTGGTTTCCTTGACCATTATAGGTGAAAATGAAAGGTCTGCACGGTGATGATGAAACATTACGAGCTTAGTTTTTTTGTAACATTCAATAGAATGTCACAAGCAATTTTTCCTCATTGAACTGCTAGAGATAGATCAACTCTGTCCATAAAGATTGGGCGGGGGCAACCATACATCGCTGTGCCATCTACATATATATTTACTTATGAAATAAGATAATTTTATTAATTGGAACAGTGAGATCGCAAAAGAAATTTAAACAATTTAATTAAGTCAGAATCTATTAAAAAGCTTGAATTGCAAATGGGCTAAAAATCCTTTTGAGTACGGATGTCTTGCTGTCTGCTTCCTTTGAAAGAATCCTTTTTATAACATTTCACATTATGTTTAAAAAATAACGAAATAAATTGTATTGTAACGATACAGAAGGCTATTTCGTTTTGGTGGAAACAAGTCACATGGGTCACGTGACTGTTGCTTAGTGACGTCATTTAATAGAAAGTAAGATTATTGATGTCAAGACACATGTCTTTTCGTAATACCCGGGATTCCGCTCGAAGTAGCCAGTTGCCAAAAGCTTACAAGTCCATGGTATCGTTTCCCTTTGGAAATATAGCTTTTATTGATATAGAAATAAACTTCTGCTCGGAGTCGTCAATTTGAGAAAAACCCAAGACTCTCTGATTCCCGTTCGTAGAATATGTTCCCGTCTGAGACATAGTAGATGAATCCATCAAGTGTGAATCTGGAATCCTAAACATGGCTTCTCCAGACACCGGGGTATCTCCATATTATATGTAAGACCCCTCATTTTGTATTTCTCCTTACACTCTGCTTTTCTCTGTAGATGTATATGATATATTTTTCTCCGCGTGGGACACTTGTATATATGTATATATAGTTTCGTGCATATCTTAGTAGTATAAAAGTTTCTCTGAGAACAAAGCATGTTTGCCATTCTTTTTCTTTTCAGTCATCCCGTTTCGTCCGTGAATTCCGGTGTTATTATATCACGAATATAATAATGCCCTTAACGTGGAAAACGTAAATGGGAAAATAAACTATTCTATCATGACTCTCTCTCTCTCTCTCTCTCTCTCTCTCTCTCTCTCTCTCTCAGTACTATTACTATTAAATATAAATGACTGTTCCACTTGCGTAAATACTATTGTCGCGATAGGAATAAAATATATTCTTTGCATTAAATATTCTTAGTAAATAATATTACTTTCCTTTTTCATAAGGATTTGGTATTTCGGTGTATACTTTACTTTCCTGTATCAGGATTGATGGTAATACGGATTTGGATCATGATGTTTAGAAGTTTATGTCAGATAAACTTAGAAAGTTATCATTTGATAGCCAACAAGATGGACCTGTTCGCCTTACTGCAATGTTTTGGCTTCTTTTCTGATAAGTATGTCTTTGATGACGTACAAAAGAGTAATTATTCTAATGTGATTTTTTGTCAAAAAAAATTATAGTGAAGTAGGGATGAAAAAAGGCTTCCTCCTTGCTCTTTTCGTATTAACGCTATTTCAGTGCGATAAAGAAAAGTCGTTTTAAGTTATGATCCATGCAACGTTTAGTGAAGAAGACAATTATTTTTAAAAAAATACTGTGCTTTTAGACTTAGAAAAGACAGCAAATCAGTTATCAGGCCATCCCATAAGTTCTGTCCGAATTTTGAATGAAGAAAACAAGTGACCAAATATTACATTTAATTACAGATTCAACCAACAATGTATTTTCCCTGATTATCTATGATTTCCTTCCATCTATTAACAAACTTACTAATTCCATTACTGTAAAATTCTTTTGGCTTTGATTCGAAGAACTCATAAATGCCAGTGTTAACCTCATCATGTGTTACAAAAGCTGTTTCTTCCAAATGATTTTGTAAGCTACGAAACAAATTGTAGTCTGAAGGAGCAAGATCGGGAGAATAACGTGGATGAGGAATTTTCTCCCAACCAAGTTCTTCGATCTTTTGTGACGTGATTCTTGCTGTGTGTGGTCGCGCATTGTCCTGATGAAACATCACCCCTTTTCGATTCACTAGAGCAGGTTTTTTTTTCCCTCAAAGCTTGGTTCAAACGCTCTAATTGCTGACAGTATATTTGAACATTAATTGTTGCATTAGGTGTTAAGAATTCAAAGTGGATTATTCCTTGGCGATCCAACCAGATTGAAAGAAGAACATTTTGCCCATGAAGTTCCCTTCTCGGCTGTGGCTGGGGTCCTTCCCCTTTACCAAGCCAGTGTCTACGATGCTTAACATTTCGATAAAAGATCCATTTTTCGTCGCCAGTCACAAGTCTATCAAAAAAAGGTGAAACAAGTTGGCGAGAATGGAAAGAAGAACAGATGTCAACTCGTGATTTGAGGTTGTTTTCAGACAATTCATGAGGCACCCATTTTCCAAGTTTAGGAACTTTTCCAAGTTGTTGAAGATGACGATGAACAGTTGTATGGTTTGAACTGAGGACCACTGACAATTCCTCAACTGATAAAGCAGAATTTTCTTCAAGGGCTGCTTCAAGAAGCTTTTCATCAAACTCAACCGGACGTCCGGTTCAATCTTCATCTTCAAGGGTGAAATCTCCACCTCTGAATTTTGCAAACCATCTTCTGCAACTTCTTTCATTCACACATTCCTCTCCATAAACTGAGTGAATGTTTCTAGCTGCTTCGGCTGCTGAGTTTCCTTTCTTGAACTCATAAAGCATTATGTGCCTCAAATGATTCTTGGGTACTTCCATGTTAGCAGGGTTTTAATCAAACAAAATTTAATTTTATTGTTCTCTGAAATAAAATTTGATCAGTTTAAATGCATCTAAACATAAAATAATGTTCAGCGCCATCAGACATTATAAAATACTCTTTAAATTTCGTTCATTTTAACAAAAAGTTAAAATTCGGACAGAACTTTTGGGATGACCCGATAGAAATCTACAAAATGATAAATTCTAGCTTTAAGAGAAAATATAACAAATTCTCGACTCGAACATGGAGAGATTTAAATACAAATGTCTATGTTTTTATTTCTGTAATAAGAAGTAAACATCATTTTCATTCTGACTAAAGACTACATCTTGTTATCAAAACGTTTCGGCCGTTCTGCACTCAAGACTTCTTCATGTTTATGTGAATTCGAATAGACTTCAGAATATTTCGAACTGAATTTTTTCTTATCTACAAAGATAAAATGAGTTAAATTCTAAATATCCTGAACGTTAACCATATCGAAAGAAACCAGTAAGATTGCCGGAGGAGACAACCTCCGAAGCGTTGGTAAAATTAAAAGCAAGGAAGCGATGCATAATATAATTAACTAGAGAAATTAACAATGAATCGGATGAAGTGAAGAAAATGATGTAAGAAGAGAGATAATCATTTCTAGAAGGGAAACGTAGATATTAAAACTAATTCAATACACACACACACACACACACACACACACACACATATATATATATATATATATATATATATATATATATATATATATATATGATATAAAAATATATAATTTTGTATAAATTTATATATCAATAAATAGTATTTAGAAAAACATTCCGATGAAATCTTAACGAATCAAAAAAAATTTGGTTTTGCCATATTTTCCTATATATATATATATATATATATATATATATATATATATATATATATTTATTATAAGATATAATAAAAAGATTTTAAATCGCTACACAAAAGATTTCATGCTTCAATACTGTGATTTTACTTCTTCAGGCGATGGTTGGTAACTGGTGATAAAATTGACTTTCTAGGGAAATTTAAAAACAAATTGTTACCTATTTTCTGAATATTAAAGTGAGGGCATAAGTTCAGAATTAACAATAATATTTGTGGGTATGTTTCGATTAACCAATTAAAAATAAATGCTAGAAACTTTGGATTTTTTACTCCATTTGTTCTTTCTCTTATTTCGATATATATATATATATATATATATATATGTGTGTGTGTGTGTGTGTGTGTGTGTGTGTGTGTGTGTGTGTGTGTGTAAACAATATGTTATTAAAGTGATAATATCGGTGATATCTGAAGATTTTTTAAAACATGAGCAATGTGCCCGGTCTTACACCCAAGTTCACTACTGAGGAAGGTTAATTTGGAAATTTGATTTGAAAGTGTTGCAATCTGTTTATATTAAGTCCTACCATTCTTTCTTTAAGCAGAAAGTGTGGTTGGCTTAAATTACTTAGGCAGTAAGCGTTTTATAATTTATATATAACATTTGGTCTTTGGCGTTAATCTTTATTTGCTGTCCACAGTTTTCTTCCGCGAATTACTTCTGATGTGAGAGGAGCGATAATTCTGTTATCTTCATTTGTTAATCGTGTTTTATTTCAATATTACTATTTTATCCTAATATTATTTTTGTTAGCTCTTTTTGTCATATATATTCCTCCTTATTTCAATGTTAATTTTATTGCTTTAATGAAATTTCGTTATAGATTTAATAGGCCTTTATATACAATCAACGACGAAATTATTCGTACATCATAAAATTTTGAATATTTTGATCTATTTCTCAGAATCTAATGCCTGTTTTTTCCAGGGGTTTTATATGTTAATAAGTAGAAAAAATAATATAAACCTTAAACTTCAGAACAATACATTAAATACAACAAATTTTAGATTATTATTTTTTTAATCGCTTTGATTTCTGGTGTATACTTATTTCTTTCTAGGTCCTATACAGACACCTAAGTTTTGAAATGTCATCATGACATTTTCTAATGTGCATTTTTGAAAAGAAAATCGTGCATTTTACGTAGATAAAGCTCTTACCGTGTGGGCTCTATTTGTGAGATCATTTTTTTTTGTATTTATTTAAGGCATCGGCTACCAGGAACCACTTCAAAGAGTCTCTTTTCCAAACAATCCGATGGCTCCAACTACAAATAGAATTGTTGATGTCCACATGTGTTACATTTTTGAGATTTCGATTTCAAAGTCTTTGTATTTTGTTAGATTTTTTGAAGAACATTTTTTGAAGATATATTAAATTCTGCACGGGAATGCCATGTCAATAAGACGGTACATTTTGTCTTTGCGATCAAGTTATCTGGGCGATTAGCTTTGATTGTTGTGTCTGTGTATAGTACAAAGTCTAATAAAATTATTACAGGTTCTATTTCTGTAACAGGGTCTGCGTGATGTTCCTGCCAATCTCTTGTAGTTTCCTTTCCGTAAAAGTTGGATATTTTCCAATGCAGATATTGCCCCCCTCTATCATACCAGTATTTATATTCAGCAGGTGCCTGTACCGTGCAACCTGATTCAAAATCGTCAATTGTTTCTGAATATTTATCACAGAATCTGCATTTTGGTCTAACATAGTTATTCAGTATGTGTGGTTTCTAAATTTTAGTTAGTTTAGTTAGTCCTGTGCAGCAATAATAAAACTTTTGGTTTTCGCTTTTAATAGGTACGGGGTTTGTAGACATCTGCTTGTTTGGTAATTGCAGAATACTGAGCGTGGATCGATTTATCTTGGCATCCTTTATGTATCTCGTCGACTGCATTTACCTTTAGTTTCTTATTCAAGTATTTTGCAGCTGCAGTCGGTGTATTATGTTTTACTTACATTTCTTCACGCACTTCAAATTCCATTTTGATTTTATTGACTTACTTTATTACTGAATAAAGGTTCTTACTTCTTGTTCTTTGACAGAGATCCTCATACAGTCTTCTGCATTTCCCAGGTGTCTTTGAAGGATAATTGTTGCAGTTTTCTAAGACAGTTCTAATTGAACTAATCCTCTGCCTCCTTCGGATGTGCGCACATACAGACGATCAACATCAGCCTTGGGATGATGCATGCGATGGCAAGGGAGAAGATTTCTCGTTTTGCCTTCCATTTGATTAATAACAACTATGATTCAATTTTTGATATCTCTCTCTCTCTCTCCCTCTCTCTCTCTCTGCCCGTTTGTTTGTTTCTATCTATCTATCTATCTATCTATCTATCTATCTATCTATCTATCTATCTATGCCAATCATTATATTTCTATCTTTTTTTATCAGTAATCTATTTAATTATCCATTTCCTTTTTGCCAATTCTCGGTTATATATTATGTGTATTTTTTAATTCAGCTCGATATTCAATATCAGACGCACACGCCTGTAGTATTCCTTTCTCCTTCACTTGGATATGCTGTATTTCATACACTTCGCTAAAACCTAGGTACGTATAGGTTTATTATTTTTACTGCTATTATTATTATTATTATTATTATTATTATTATTATTATTATTATTATTATTATTAAGTCATCGTGCTCTCCGCTTTACTCCTCGGCATCGAATCTTGGATAATCTATGGAACAGTCTACGACTTTTACAATGTTTCCATCAGCAATCTTCCGCGTCATTAACGAAGTACATGAAATGTAAAAGTTGTTAATGCTTTTAACTTTGAATCAATATCGTACATATTACAGGTACGCTGTACAAATCAAATACCGAAGATGTAATTTCATAGATTTCTTCGACTAATTTACACACTTCTCTTTGACTTGCTTACTTAAAATGAATATGTTGGTTTGGTTTTATCTCTTTAAACAATCATCTTTATATATTACTTCCTTTTTCTGTTTACAAAACCAGTTTCTTCAAACGATTTAATTCTGGTCAGTATAATTTTTTTGCTCATTACACTTTCAATTTATTCATTTTTGTGACATTTTTCAAGCCAGTTGTTTCATTTTCCTATCATCCAAAATTGTGAGCGATGACTTCAATATAACCAATGGGAAAAATAAAGCGGTAGGAGAAAAATGATCAGCAGTGAGGATTAATTCGTATCTCCCATCTCGGAAGTTTATATGAAATAATGAAGAATAATGAAAGCTCATTTAGGGTAAAAAGGAATGGAAAATGTTTAACTGAAACATTATACTTCTAAATAGCTAAATTTAATATTATACTCTTTCTTTCTGTGTTCTTTTGCAGCTATTTTCCGTACATGATTAAAATTGGTTGAATCTGCAGATCTTTATAATGACTTTTCCTTTTTCAATTTATATACTTTTATCAAATGATATACATTCTCTCTCTCTTTCTTTCTCTGTCTCTCTTTTTCTCCCCCCCTCTCTCTATCTAGCTCTCTTACTACATCAAGAATAGTTTAATTTTACATAATTTATCGGATGTTGACTCAGAGTTTCAGAGTTTTCATTCTTCAGAATCCAGAAAAGAATGATTGTAATAATTATTATAGAATAATTATATTATTATTTCATAATACTGAATAATTACATTAACTGCAGGAAATTATTACAAAATTAATTTAAACATTTTATAGAATATTGTTTAATAATTATTAAAATTATTCTTGTGTTGATTCTGAATAGTGAGGATTACGTCCTCCAATAAGTATTGGGAAATTATATTATCTTTGGTACAATAACTATTGCTTTTCAGGGCTATTGAGCACTTTATTCCAGAAATTCTCTTCACCTTGAAATACGTTAAATTATGTAATTTTACGTATATCAAAATTTGTTATGACTATTAATATATATATATATATATATATATATATATATATATATATATATATATATATATATATATAAAAGAAAAAAGGAGAAATTTTCATAAGTGAGTTATTCGTCCTCTGATAGATAAATGTAAGGATTTTATTTTTCCGACCCGAACGCCTGAACATCGCAGTTTGGGATATATGAAGATCGATCTCGCTTGAAACTCATGGAGCATTCCGAACATTAATTTGGGGGATATTTTTGGCTTAACGTTTACCTTAGTAAAAAATCAAATTTAACCCTATTAGTTTTTCAAAGTTACCTAATGATTTTTTTTTAAATATAAAAATAATCAAGTTTTTTTAATATTAAAATCGTTTCAGTTGCTTGAAAATGGCTATATAAAACACAAACTAAAATCTAATTACTTTGATATCAGTACCACCGATCTTAACATATTTTTCTTTAAAAGTACCCCCGTACAAATTTCTCTTCAATAATATAATTATCTGGCTGCAGTATATATCATAAATAGGGCAAACTAATTTTAACTCCAGTGACCTCACATGTCACTGGCGGTCAAATTTGATCTTATCCAATTTAAGATTTGTGAGAAGAAAAAGTTTTTCAAAATTCATAGTAATTAGAGCCAATTTAGCAGAAAACTGCATCATTTGGCTATGAATGGCATGTTGTGTTCTTTGCTACCAGAAGGAGAGAACGAATTGCCCACGTAGTAAGCCTCAATTACCTTATAGTATTACCTAATATAATATAATTATAATAATAAACAGAGTCGTTCTTTTTATTAGTTATAACTGAATACAAGCACACAAAATATTTGCATAGATGAATGTATTTAATACCTAGTTTATCCTACATAAACACACACACACACACACAAACACACACACACACACACACACACACACACACACATATATATATATATATATATATATATATATATATATATATATATATATATATATATATATATATATAGTCATTCACAAAGCCTGTTTCGCTGTATTACAGTTCATCAGTGTGACTAGACATCCGATTGCTTCAAGCCGAGATCAAAACCCGATTTGTCATCAATCAGAGATCCTCCATCTAAGCTATCGACGTTGGGCAAAGAAAGAGAAATTTTAACGTATTATATATGGATGTATACCAACGACAGCAGCCAGAACTTGTTTTATATTTTAAATTACAAAGAAAATAATTTTATATGGTTAAAAAATACATGATTTTTATTAGAAATTTTATTATGACAAAAAGAAGAAAGGATTTGATGATTAAATTTTGCTCTCGTCAAAATATCCTCCTTTAGCCTTGATTACTTCAGCACAAATTTTTGCCATTCGTTACTAAATTTTCTCAATGTATAAGGTCGATAATTGATTCTATTATTTTTTTCAATTAGTCTAAGAGCTCTTTTTCATTTTCTTCCCTCTTCTCTGAAGTTCATCTCAGGCTATTTCTGTTAGTCTGTAGTTTATACGTACACACACACATACACACACACACACACACACACACACACACATATATATATATATATATATATATATATATATATAACAAATATATATATATTTCTATATATATAAATATATATATATCTATCTATAAAAACAACATATAAGCATAAAAAACGTCTTCATATTATATATATATATATATAATGATAAAGTTAATGATCAGGAAACAGTGATATCAGTAACTGCTCAAAGCATGTATGAAAAATGAAAAAATTAACATACAGAGCTTATAAGTATAGAAAATTAAGACATCAGCCGATTCCATATCCTTAGTTTGAACCTTTAGGTATCTTCAGACGATTTCAGTCAATTGAATTCCTAACGATTTATTTTAAAAATAAAAAAGGCAATGGGTATTGAAAATGTATTGGTTAGAGGTTAAATGAAATGTACATACATTACATTCCGATTCATATGAACTCAAAAGGAACATTTTTCCGATCTCTCATTCAAAAGTTTTTTTTGTTCTGGAAATTTTATTATAGCTAACTTTTCTTGTTGGGAATGTTTGCAAATATTAATATGATTGTTGAAAGTTTTACAAAGCTTACAACCATCATATTAATATCTTCAACCGTTTACACAATATATTATTATTATTATTATTGACTTTACTTTTATTGGAGAAGTTGCCCTAAATTTCAAGCAGAAACTTCAACGGACAAGTTTTGTTTTAATCAAATGAAGCAAACAGATTAAATGCTATGAAATCCAGGAGAAAAGAAATAATGTAATTGCTGTCACTTTTCGGAGATAATAAGTCAACGTGCTTTCCACACTCATCTGTGATGACGAATCAAGTATAATCTATGCTATCAGCTACGCGTCTTTCTACGCCTCCACCATCATTCTCAAAGTGCTTTGTAGTATTAACGTTTCCAATATTTAACCAATGCCAGAAAAATCACCGCTGCTCCTGACAAATTTTAAACTGGTGATGGAAACTAATCAATTTCCAAAATTCCTTCTGTTCGTTAAGGTAGCATCCGACCAACTCAACACAAAATTTCTAGCAACCGCTAATATAGTCGTTCTTCCAAACTGAATTGCATTATTTATCTATCAGAATCATAGCAATTGGAAGTTCCTGACAGGTCGTGTATATTCACAAGATTTTTCGGGTGACTGCTCTGACTGTCTACGAAGTCAAATCCTTCTCTTGCATTTGCTGGCATTTCCGACTGACTTTTATCTTCATTATGGGCGCCGATATAATTTCTTAATTAATATGAATAGACGCACGCATGCGCAAAAATTACAAACGCCTATAGATAAATATAAGCACAAAATGTGAATTGCCGGAAATGATACCACATATCGTAAGATACTGATATATAGAAACCCGCTTAAATGCATGGTGGCTGCCCCTATTCGGCTTATAGGCATCTCAGCTTTCCTCAATGTCACCTGTGTAAAGACCAGAAACCGGCAATATCTAACACGTTGTGATTAATTTTTATTGCTTTTGTATGATTTTTTTAAATCATGACCCATTATTACACGTTAAACACATCCACACACCCACACACCCATGCCAGTGATGCTACGTTTATCAAGCTATGTATATACTTGACACTTTTTAATATTAGTAATACTCATGAACCGGTTCTTTCCCATTTCCCATACAACAATAGCATTTACTACAAAAGAAGTATTATTCTCCATCCTTGGAACCAATCAATGACTAAGGATTTATAGTGACTTTTAGAAAGAAGGTTTAACAGCTTTTGAATTGGGCCAATTCAAATTTATGAATTTTCTAAAAGATTCATTCTATTGAATATATCGTTATTTCTTAGATCGAGTGCGATATGTAACAATTTATTCGAGAATTGGGAAAATATAACAAAATTATTAAGCAAGGGGATCTTGGTATTGTTTCATACACACAGACACACATATGTATATGTATAAGCCAAAAAACATCGGAGATACAAAGGACTTCACGTTATGAAGTTACTCTCAGATTGCTCCCTAAATGAGAGAGAGAGAGAGGGTATGGGAGAGAGTTATTCCACAGGGTAACATTTGAAACATAATTTTATAAATACAATGGTTATCACGGGGGGGGGAGAAGAAAATAAAAATCCCGTTAAAGGGCGAAAAGGGCGACGATCAATAGAGAGATGAAAATATCGATCAAATAGCAAAATATGGGGTGGCAGATAGAACTGTCTTCACAGCTGCTTTACCTACTTTTATACCAAGAGTTGTGTATATATACCAGGGTCGTTTCTTTCTTTTGTTATTTCTTTTTGTTTTCTCAGAGGTCTGAAGGTTATTTCCTAGCTTCTGTCTTGATGTTACAGTGAAAATGTGTGTGTCTGACGTTTTACGAATAGATTTCAGCTTTATTCTATGTCTCTTTAGTTACTGAAAAATATTAGATTATTGTCTACTTTGTATTTTATAAAGTGGAGGCAGATTTTTTTAAAGTTGCTCTGCTTTATGACAAAGGTCATTTGTTCAAAATCTGAATTCATCGAAATCGTCAAATTGATTCTTCACTTCAACGCATGGTTCCCTAAACTGGAAAAATCCAATATTAGAAAATTAAAGGGAGATAAAACTGTTGTCCTTTTTTAAATTATGTATCGTTTAAAAGTTACACTCGTTAATTTGTTGTTGCTTATTTACGAAAATGAGTGATTGACAACAAGTCAGTTGCTTTGTCTAAGAGGAGTTAAATCATACATTTTAGATGCATCATGGGTGGTCTTCAGTGATGCACTGTTCTCATCGCCGATTTCGGGTTTCGCATCATACCTGCTCCAACAGCAACTCCGACCTGATTCTAACGAGTCAGGCTTCCTCCTTGAAAGCGGCGTGCTACGCACCGCGACATTGCAAAAAACAGTAATCATAAGAACTAGCAAGTCAGTCAGCGTCAGCCAATGAAAACAGGGCTTTTCACACACCTCTACTATATACTGTTGTCTTTTTACTTCATCCGGTTTAGATTTACTACTTCCGGAATCCATAACGAAGTGAGCTGGTATCTTTATTGCATTGTTTAAGACCATGTTTTACATATTAAATACTAATCCCATAGCAATACTAAATCTTTAATTAAACCTATACGCGTACCGAACCCAAATCTATCTTATATTAGCACTTTCTAAAAAGAAATTCGCTATTCTAACTATCAGATCAATCTGTAACGCTTACTTTATACTCTTATTCAAACAAAATCACACACACATACACACAAACACACACACACACACACACACACACACACACACACACACACACACACACACACACACACCTGCATGTACGTTCCCGTATCCACATATAAATGTAACTATGAGCACGCACATGTATTGACTCACGAACATAACTTCTATCCCACATTGACTTTAATTCACGAAACCATTCACTACAAATTAACTCATTCCATTCATAATAAATATGCAATTAGGCTTTAATATTGAAATAAACCCGTGAGTATGCGCTAACAAAAAATAATAAAATCATGGCAATCAGTAACCAAAAAGCAAAGAAAAAAAAACTCCTATCCATGCACCCCCACATACGCCAACGATTCTCAACGCCTATCCATAACCGTTCGACTACCCTAACTTAATATATTGTCTCCATATTCCCTTATAACGTCTAACATGTCTCCTAATTATGTTTCTGAGATTTCCATTATCGTTCTCATTATTTCTTCCATGGCTCTGATCTCTTAAGCCAAATCCATTTTAACGCAGTTAGAACTGCGTTGGTAATGTCCTTCAGCGCTCTCGCCCTAACTGCCCTCACAATGCTTATTTTTGCTAGGGCTCTGCACAACGACTGTCCAGCAAAGCCCCTGCAACCAACTTCTACGGGGTCATAGTATATCTTCCATGACTTCTTCCGACATTGTTCGACCAGTTCTTGGTATTTTTTCTCTCATTAGCTAGTGTAATATATTCCTCCCATGACAGAGACAGTTCTCAAATAATGCATTTATTTAATGTTGAAAACAGATAAAATTCATGAAATTTGATTGTCTGGGTTTTGTTGCATCACAAATAAAATTTGAATAAAACGATTAAAATATAAATATTTAGATACATAGATAAATGAAAGGAATTTTATTAATTAATAGAGAAGATTTTTTTAAAAATATATCATGTATTTACACGTATATCTTTTATAGGCCAAATATTTAAATCGATTCATTTTTTATTTTTAAGCAGTTTCAAATAACCATAGAATAAAACCACAACCTTAAACAACATTATTACGTGGATAATGACTTCAGTGATTAATTTATGTAGAAAAAGTTATTCATTATCGTAAATAAACGACAAAATTGTTAAGTGATGCACGATTTTGAAAACCACTGTTCATATATAAAAATTATCACTCTTTAATTTTTTTAACTTTTGAATTTTTATTGAAATGAACCATCCGACAAATTAAAAATTCAACTTTCTGCTTTCATCGAAGCAAGTTTTCTCTCACAAAATCACTCTAGAATTCGGTGTCTCTAATATTTCATAATAATTTTGAATTTAGTTTATGTGGGTATAAACTTGTCGATTTTTGTAAATTCGGATGTTCAGAGTTTAAAAGAATTATCTAAAAAAGGCGTTCAATTTATATACGCCATGTAATTGTTACAGTTATGTCCCCCTCAAGAAAACTTCCCAAACATATGTTTATCGAGAAAGTTGTTATAAAAAGCTTTACTGCGATATTTTATACCAACAGTAAGTAATATTTTTCTAATCAGATTAATTATACATTAAATCTGATTATCTTCCTCAAATAAAGATTTAAAAATGTATATTTTATTTTTTTAACGATTTTTTTTAATAAAAAGTATTACGTTGTGTTGAATAATTTGCCAATATGATGATTTTAGGGATTTTACTTTTAAAAATAACACTCATTCCAATCAATTTAAATTCAGTTTGAAAATTATTTTAATTATTGGAAATATTAAATTTAATCTATCAGCTTGAAATTAAAATTAAAATAAAAGCTTCAAGAAAGACTTTTCATTTTTAACAATGCATTTTAGTCTTTAAGTATCGATTTTCTTTGGAGGCATATAACCATAAAGAGGTAAACTAATTGAAATTGTGGTGCAAAAATGAGGGAACGTAGATGACTTATATCTGAAATATTTCTTTCTGATCTTTCTTCATACAGACTTGTTCGCATATTCCATGATGACATGGGCCTTTTTTTTAAAGTCAGGTAACGTAAAACGCAAAGGTCATAAATCGATAGATTATCTTTATCACGCATGCGCGTGAAGCTCTAGTGGGATCATAACATGGTTAACCTTGTAGAGAAAGCTCTCGGTACAGGAGGACCACTTAACTACAGTTAGTGATAGGCTAGCCATATGGTGAGGAAGAACGAGGAGGCCGAAAAATGAAAGCCGCACATTTCTCCACTGTGAACGTCTTTGATACCATGCTGCGACAAAACGGGATTCCTGCAATGAATTCCACGAGCCAAAATTGAGAAATAAAAGATATTTTATGGGACAAGCCTGTAACAAGGCTTCTTTATGGCTTCCAGCCGTGCCATAAAAATTACACGAAAGAACAGGTCAAAGCCTAGGAATGGAGTGGGTCATGATGCTTATTCGCTCGTCTTTCTTTTTCTCCTTTTTTCTTTCTTTTATTTATTTATTTATTTTTGATCTTCTATCGCTTATCTATTGATAGAAATATTTTTGTTACGCAGACGTTATTTTGTTAATTTTTAGCTTTTTCTTGAATGTTTTTTCTATTTAAAGCAATTACGTTTTTTTCAACTTTTCTTTTACACTCATTGATTTTTTTTATTCCACATATCAATAAGGACTTCTTGATTCGATCGATCCGATTGTTTAATCATATTCTTCTTCTTCTCCTCCTCCTCCTTCTTCTTCTTTTCCTCCTCCTCCTCCTCCTCCTTCTTCTTCTTTTCCTCCTCCTCCTCCTTCTCCTTCTTCTTCTTCTATCCACGATATTCTTATATTTTTTCTCTGTCTATTTCTGTTATTCTATTTTTTCATATTTTCTTTCATTCAAACTTGCTTTTATTTTCTTTCATTTTTTTTTTCACACATTTTTTCCTTCTTCCAAATCTTCCTTGCTTCTTCACTTACTGCTCGCCTTTGTAAATCAAGCAAGAGGAACTAACTAAATGCATAGAAGATGTCGGCAGTCACCGTTCAGCAAGATTCATTTTACACCGACTTGGCGGACAACAGACGATGTTCAAGAAAAGAATATTTTGTGTGATGCAAATATATATATATATATATATATATATATATATATATATATATATATATATATATATATATAGGCACACATGAATAATATCTCCTCTCTAAACTGTTACATCTCAACTCAGTCTAAAAAATCTTTCTCACATCTTGATTATATCTTTGACTGGATGAGTAATTCCTTATGCGAGATGAAGTTTCAGTCTCATCGTTTTTGCCTCATGTTGTAGTTCACGTATGGCTAATACCTTGACCTCAAATACCAACGACACCGATATTTGCATGTCTCGAAAGAATGCTTATATATGCATTGTGGTATAATGGTTAGCAAGCTTGTCAGAACAATTACGAATGGGTAGTGAGTTTGATCCTCACTAGGTGCTCATTACTTTCGGCCTTGTGCCACATCCAAGATACGCTTGGAACATCACTATATAGGACGCTTTGTCCCATTCTCTCAGAATTGGGATAGAAAATAGTCAAGAAAAATAACCTGATTTTTATATAATCCTTTCTTTTTTTAACTGTATGAAAGAAATGGTGTTCACTCGTTTTGAAACTTAAGAAAATGCAAATGGAACATTGGTGAATATTAAAGTTTGTCGATAAATTCAGTATTTATTCCTTTCATTACTAAATATATCTTTCTTTTTTTCCCACCTTAAAATCATGTCGGAATCTATTAAAAATCTTTAACAAAAATTATATTTAAAGAAAACTGATTGAAGTTTCTTCACTGAAGGCTTGTAAAACCCTGTCAATTAAAAAAAAATACATGCACAAAACAAAAGGCCGAAAGGAGAAAATATTCCCCTCTCCGAATACTACATTCGCAATATACTAAAAAATAAAAATGTTTTTCAGTCAAAAAAAACAATTAAGGAGAAAAAAAATAAACGCCTCTATCCGAGCCACTTTTATGGAAACAGGTCTCATAAGAAAGACACTTAATGGCATAGAAATATTTAGCCAAATCGTTCAGCGGAAACACTAATTTGTCCAAGCCTAAGCTAACATCTTATCACACTGTCAAAAGGAAACTGAACATCAGAAGCAATCGTTTAAATCAGTGGATCTCAACCTTTTTTTACCCATGGACCCCTTTCCCCTTCTTTTTATCTTGGTGGACCCCTTCATAGCTATTGGACATAAGAACAATTTTCTATTCTTCACTAATATAAATTTTAAGGTTTTAATTATCAAAGAAATAGTATACGATTAAGCTTTATTTTTAAATGAAAACTAATTTAATACAAATAAAATATTCTACTATAATTATAATAATAATTATTATTACTATTTTTAATTAACACAACAATTGAGTTTTGCCTGTGGACCCCCGGAAATATTACATGGACCCCTAGGGTCCATGTAGACCCCGGTTGAGAACCACTGGTTTAAATCATAGCCAACAGGGAAAAATACTTTTTTGAAATTGACTTTCACTGTATTTGTCTTCATTTTATAATTTTCAAATCAAATCAGTATATTTTGAAATGCATCCTGATTTTAGCAACATTTGATATTTTCTTTATGTCGATGTAACTTTTTTTTTTTTCTGTATTAGCCATCCAAATACAAATGCCCGAAGTGTGGATTTTCTCAAACTTTTCATACTTTAAAATGCTCTGTTCAGTAAAAACTTTGTGACCTTCGGGATAAAATCCTAAAAAATCACTTGGGGCCATGCAGTATCAAGGATCAAGATAAAGTGGATAATTCTAATTAACACACGAATAATTCTAGAATTTTTTTCCTTCACTAAATTTCAGAAAATAAAAGACTCGTGAACCACTCAAGATAGAGTTCTTAAATTTAAAATCAACAGCTGAAATAATAATAATCTGCCGTCTCATCACGAACCAATGCTATTTCACATTTAATGATGATTGTTACAAAAAAAATTGAATTACCAAAGGGATAGCCTCTCAGGAGAGTGGTAGCATGGATCTTCACCGAAATCTGATCTTTTCCAAAATACTTCATTCAAACAATCAACATAATTCCGTTATATTGATGATGCTGTACTTATATATCTTCATGATTGCTTGACTTTGTAGATCAACTAAACAAAGTGGAACA
>CAHIKZ030000380.1:1515000-1555000 GCA_903632075.3 Acanthosepion pharaonis | reverse complement strand
TTCTGACTGTGTAAGATGTAACAAAATCAAAATAGTGATCTGAAAACTCTTGTTTGTAAATAATCTTGTTAAATAGAGACCTGCCTGCGCGTGTCATGCATGACATCAAACCCATTTTGAAATGTCTAAACTATAATTTTTATATTAGGTTGGTGCAAAAATAATGACGTAATAATGTCGTTTTTGACGTTAAAAAATACGTCAAAAAGCGACATTATTACGTCATCATTTTTGCACCAACCTAATAGAAACATTTTCTCAGATCAATGATCAAATTTGGCTTCAAACGAATGCATATTTTAGGATGATAATGTTTCATCGGATCATAGAGACTGACACACAATGTATTTTACCAAATAACAAAAAAGAAATATCACTTGAATGTTTCTGCAGCGCCAACAGCAATAACACCCTTAACTAAAAGGGAAAATAATGATGTAATAAAGCTGTTAACATTCCACATTGTCTTAAACAAAAGGTTAGAAAGGAAACTCCCACCAGTACTAGAAAGAGGTATAACAGTGGATTGAGAAGCCAATATTCCAGAAAACATTTTTAAATGTAAACTTTTATAAATTTCAATCAACATCAACGATAACTGTTCATCAATGACTGCCGAATATTTCCTGTATGGAAACGTCTAATTGCCAAAATATGTAGGAAAGTCGTCGAGCAAGATAGTGCATAAAAGCAGGGGTCAATTGATTCAGTTATATACAGGCATGATATATATTCAAGAGAAAAAAAGACTGTTGTATAATAATGTGATTGGTCTTTGCTAATGTTAAAAGATTATATAAGGAATTTTACCTGGTATTGTATGTAAGGTAGTAACAGAAATGTCAGGACTTCTTCGCAAGCCACTAAAGAGATATTTTGCGATAAAGGTTAAGCAGACGTGGATTCATTTTTTTTTTCCAAAAGAAGTGTGAATAAATATCCGGCTTGCAACTTTTCAATCTAAAACAATGCACATCGTAATCATTTGATCTTTGCAGATTAGCGCAATGGATTCAATCAATCTCTCTCCTGCATACGTTGGTAATATGAAACTCGTTTTTCCACGTTGTATGCCCTTACAACAAACTTATTTGCTATGCTACTATGTTGAGTGGCTCTTCAGGCTTGTAATATGTCAACACTATGATGATATTTAAGTGTGAACTTTCATAATAACTTTTATAGAGGTTGCACCAGACGAAGTTTCGCCTAAAAACCGTAAGTTGCTAGAAATTGAAAACGCTAACCTACAAACTCGAATCATATTCTAAAATAGTCTCGTCAGTTCGAGATTCTCATATGGAGGTTATACATGGCGCCAAATCTATCCTGAAAATTCTAAACTATCTGTTATCCGCTTTCCCAGATTAAGAATACCTTTAAGCGAGTGAAACATGGACTGGCGCTACAGATTCTAAAAAAAAAGAACTGTACCAAATAACACAAACCAAATCCCAAGAGATAAAGAGGATAGCTCATGTAACACGAAGAATTCAGCAGTAAATCACAAATGAGATAATGCCTATTACCTATATGGTCTGGGTATCCAATATCTTAACCTTTTTGGAAACTCATTTTTACCTTTTCTTTTGCAGTCAAAGATTTTTGGAAAGCAGTCTTATCAGTTATAGTGAAGTGTATGAGTGTTGAAACAGATTAGTTTGATTTCGCCTTGTTAGTTAGATAGCCCACCGTAAGAGAGGAATAAATCAAGAAAATCAAATTGTAAAGTGAAACAACAAATTTATATACATATAAATCAATTAAGATCTTTGCAAATAAAATGAATGTATTTTGGTTGATACAAAGTCGTCAAAATGTTCGTAGTAGTCCTTGCATGAATGAGTTTATGTGTACGTAGGCAGAAACGTATGTGTGGATGTATGTATGCATGTAATTATGTATGAGAGTTATCGTAGGGTAGGAATGTCTTTGAATTAATCGCTCAGTCTTAAAATGTTCCGTTCGTTTATCAAGTATAAAAGAGGTGAGAGAGAAAGGTACAGATAATGATAACGATCGCTTGATGTTTGTCAAGGGACGTGTTAATACGTTTGTCTCCTTCTCTCTGGTGACAAGCGAATTTGCCCATTTTTTATTTTGTCTGTGGGGCTTCAAAAGGTCATTTGGGAATTCACTCCCGGATATGATTCGGGCCTTTCCATTTGACAACGAACAAACTTCGCGTCGGCTCGCGAAAAAGTCCATAAAAAAATTTGTTTCTGAGAATTGAAGATTATTTGAATTTTGTTTTTAAATGTTTCCTAGTTTTCTATTGGCCGAAAATCATTTCGCATCAAGGTGTGAAATTTCACTAGTTTTGTTTTGGATTCGCTTTTACGTGTGTGTTAAGCAAGGTTTGTAAATTCGCGTCTTTTTAATTTCTAACAAAATCAATGAGTCAGTGCTTAGCATTTGAATTTTAAATCTAGATCTTGTTTTGTTCACTGCAGTCTCTCTTTCATAAATCTTCTTTTGCCAGGTTGTACAATTATTTGTGTGGAATGTTCCATCATGAGGTTTGCAACGTTCAGTGATTCTTAAAATGCTTCTTTCTCTTATGGTCTGGCCGCTTTCCGTGAGCAAGATCACCATATAAAAGCTTCTTCGGAATCCCACTCCAAAGCAACCTATGTTTGACCACTATAATGCAACCTATGTCTGAGTATTGTTGCTTCAATGTTTTTACAGTAATATCGGTCAAGCACAACTACGTGGCATTCATGTATCCCCTAGTTGATTTCATATATTCGACGAAAGTTTCTTTCATGAAATACCTCAAGCTGAATCAAGTGTTTGTGATAGACAAACAGCGTTTCTTCTATATACACTAATAATTGGGACACAAAAGTGTGGCACGCCTTTGTTAAGTGTGACACAATCTTGGTTAATTTCAAAATTTCATGATGTTCTAAATTGCCGAATTTATCTTTTTGAATTCTCTTCGTGGGTTCATTGCTCAGTGAGCATATTCTCGATATTGTGTTATCAAGTTAAACATAGTCATTCGTCACGCCTTTATGCATATTGTATGTAAAGACTTTCGGTTCTATGTAAGATTTGCCTGGTGCAGGCTGGTACACCAACATAGTATTTTTTGAGTCATAGTACTACCAAATGCAGTGCAAGTAATGCTGAAAATGTCCATTGGGCGCTGCATGTTACACTCTGTATGATCAAAGTCATCTGCACATAATATGATTTATATAATGATAACTAATACCATAATATTAACTGACATTCACAATATACGAAATAAATTTCCAGCTTCTTTGAAGATAAAATGAATTTGGCTTTCTTTGGTGTATGTTTCCTCTACGTGGAATGTTTCTTTTTCTCAGGCTCAAAGTGATGAACACAACACTCATCATGCTTTATGAAACTTTCGAGGAAACCAACTGGATTTGAGTCAAAAAATGACAGATTTTCCCGTGAAGTGATTAGTCTGTTACGCTTTTGGTCAGATGTCAGAAGACGTGGTAACCACCGAACAGAAACCTTCGTCATGCCAAGATCATTTTACATAATATTCTCAACCCTCTCACGGGATATGTTAATATCATTGGCTGTTTGCTTTATAGTCAATTGCATGTGATCCATCACCATGTCGTGAACATGATCAATGCTTTCCTCGGTGGTGACCGTTGCAGGATGACCAGAACTTTGATCATTTTCAAGACTCTCTCTTCCCCGCCTAATATCAGCTATCTACATTTGCACTGTTGAGAAAGCTGGAACATCTTCCCCTCATTTAGGAACCATGTCAGCATGAATTTCCTTGGGTCTAAGCACTTTTTCTGTTGGGTATTTGATAACACCAATACGCAAAATGTTGCCCATTTTCAAGGGAATCGGTACTAGGTACTTTTGAAAACTTATTTCAACATTCAGATGTCTATTTATCTGGAATGAAAGAATGCAGTTTTAATAAGAAACGTTGAAATCAATGCATGCAAGATTTCACAGTTCATAAACAACTTAGGAAATTTTCTCGTAGATACAGGGTTCGACAATATAAAAATGACTTTGCGAACATATATTTTCTTAATTTTTTCTTATTTTATTTGGATGGAAACATTTTTAAATCCAGTTTCAGAATCTTCCGAATCGATGATCTGGCGATGCCTTGTCGAGCAGAACAACGATGGATAGAAGCTGATGGATCCTTAAGGACAATCTGCTGTACAGCTTACACGGCTGCGTCAGTGCGCTTAGGACCTCTTCCGGAAGATCAACGACTGATCCAGTTCTTTTAAACCGTGCGATTATGTTCCTAAGCATGGTATCGCTTGGAGATTCTCTGACATTAAAATGTTACCGTATTTTCCCTGACTTTGAATAATTGTTCTTCATTGGAATCGAAACCTCAATGATTTCTCCCCGTTGCTGGACATCAGAGGTAAACATCTTAATCCTCAAGGGATGCTCTATAACTATGACTTTTTCAAATCTTCTGTTTTTCAGGGGCCGCTCTCTTATGCCACTGTCGCAGCCCTAGAATATTATTTATAATGGTAATGATAATTTTAATATTAACCGTTTCCTTATAAGGAAACATTTGGTATTCATTGACCGATCAGTAAGTACTACTGTCTGTTGAAATTAATAAAATCTTTCTATAAAAACAGTATCATGAGAATAGTTTTATCAAGTACAGTAGCTGCTATCGTTTTTTCCAGTATTAATGGAGGTTTCCTTCTTAATATTTTCTTTACAACATCTTGCTTATCCCATTAGTTTCTCTTGGGGTGCTATCCACTTTAGCTGTTGCTGTTTTTGAAAATCCTCAAGTGATGTAGTTTTTTGTTATTTGATGCAGTTCTTTGTTTATGCTTCTCTAGCGCCAGTCCACAAGTTTCGATGAAAGATGTTTCTCGCCCAACCAAACAGGCTTCATTTTCCCAACGCCATGTTAATCACTGATCTATTAGTCGGTTGTATACAGCAGGCAGTGTAGATATTTTCAAACGGGATAGGTGCTATGAATGACATCCATATGAAAGTCTTGATCTGACTAGGCGATTTAAGTTTACGATTCGAGTTTTCATGTTTTGATTTTAAAGCAATTTGTGGTGTTGGACGAAACTACCTCTAACACAGCATTTCCCATGTTCCTTATTTCTAATACTAAATGTATTATAACTGATTTATATATTAAAGTATTTGAAGTGTTTAGTATTTACTAATTCCACACCTTGAACATTTATAATTGATTCAAGTTAACAACATGGTAAAATGAAAATTGTTTGGCAGCATAATCATGTCCCGCTTCTCTCAATCCATTATTGCAATTGTTTCAGACAATGTTCCTCAAAAGTCTACTCATACATACATATCACAATGAAAACATGTTAAACTTTTCTTCTTGCCGTCTCAAAATCTCCTACAAAGCAATTTTTAAAGTGAAATTAACAAATAATTAATACAGGTCCATACTTTGTTTTACATATTTTCGCTTACATTCCATGCAGAAAATATCATATTTGCGATAATCTTGGGCACCTCGAGGTGGTGTAATGCTTAGCGAACTTGTCTCGCTAGAACAATTACGACTGAGTAGTGAGTTCGATCCTCACTGGGCGCCCCCTACTTTCGGGCCTTGTGCTACACCTAAGCTACACTTATTTTGCGATACTCTGGTCTGATCGAAACCCACATTGAGATTCTGAAAATACGAAATATGTTGGTGCACTCTGTCCCTCGTCATCCTACATTAAACTTTATAAACTACAGACAGAAGAGAAATGCCTCTGCTGTTACATAAATATTCTTACTATCAGAAATGCCTTTGAGAAATACAACCATTATTGCATCAGGACAGTCATCAGGAACACATTCTTTTTTCCCAAGAATCTTATATCAAAATATATATTCGTTTAGTGAGAGTTTCTCCTTCATAATTTAATACCATGGTATATATATATACCACCTAACTCCTCAGGTGGACTTCCGTAATTCATCTTTGTTAAGGCTGTTTCTATCTCAGCAAGCGGAGAAGTTACAGTAATCCTATGGATGCTATTGAGAAAAATCCTCATCCACTATAGATTCAATAGCTCACAAAATGTTCACGACATATTTCAAGATGCCATAGGGGTCACGAATTAGACAATTGTTATCTTTTGTATGAAGAAGACTCACTGGATAGAACATTGAAGCATAAACATCACACAAAAGATTGTACAAAAGATTTGAATAGTTGATGTGTGCTGCAGTCTGTATTTGGTCAGCGTTTCTCTCCGTCCATTTATTCTTCCCGTGACAAAGTCTTCGTATAATATTGTTTTCTTTTCTTTTTTTTACATCTCGATCATATCAGTCACTGTACGTCATTCATCACGTGACAGGTTGCCTCGAAGCAGAAACTGGAGATACTTTCGAGTCACTCATCAAATCTCTTCAATCTCTGAATCATTGTTATCAAAACAATCTTCAGGTTTCCTATCTAAGAAATCTAAAACCACATGGCTTATGCTCTAAATATATACTTTAAAATCTTACCATATGTTTAAAGATATGGGTAAGTGCGTGTGTGTGTGTATGCGTTTGTATGTACAATACTTATATTTCCTCGGTAAGAATTTATTAAAGCAGGTTTTTGTTCAATTCAACCGGGAAATCTGTCAGTTTATATGTTTATTGTATTTTTCCAATTTTCTAAGAAAAACTTGCACTCCCGAATCAAAGTTGTGGATAAACTAACCAAAGTTCATTTTTGATCAAGTAATTTCACCCGTTTGATTCATTACCATATTCAGGATATTGCCAATATGGTATACAAAATTTGGTTAACTATATCTACAGGGTGATTGAAATGTAACTCCCTATTTTCTGTATGAGTGGCCAACCATAAATCCTGATATGATACTCTGTGGCTTTTTTCTTTCGGGTTGGTTGTCTATTAAGCCAAACCATGACATTGGAAGAACCCGAAGGGCGAATACAAGCAATTTTGTCTTCCATACCATAAAAGTTTCTGGTAAAATCAATTGACGCGATTTCTGGGCTATTCGTGAAGCTGGTAGCGAAATTTGGTGCACATATCAAATTTTAATTAAAGTCTTATGCTAAACACTTTCCTCTCATATCCATTTCTTGTAAGAATTATAGTTAATAAATAATTTATAAGTATTTTAAAATGGGGGGTTACTTATCAATCAGCCTCCATAAATTGAATGTTAGGATTCAAATTAATTCAGATGTATACGTATTATATGACTGGCGCCATGGATGCAACGGTTTCTCAGGGTTCTACTACACCGGTAACGAATATATTAAATATGGTATATTGCTGTTATTGGGTCACGGTGGAGTAACAAATAGCGGTTCGGATTGAGCAGCCGGAGAGCCGATTTCGAATTCCAGTCTAATCCATTACATTCATTTACGTGATAATAACCTTGGGAAAATCTAAATCCTCATCTTCTCGCCCTAGCTATGTGTAAATAGCAGGACAGACCGAGTTCTATAGCGTTAGATGGCAATTGGTCTACCGCAGTAAGAAATGGCAACCTACTCTCTGAAAAAATCTTCCTTGTCAATCTTGTAATGAAAGATACATAATCTCCTAAGCGGGTATCATGCATGCCACATAACTGACTGATTTTTATTTAAACTGCATATTTTATTCATACTTTAAAATACCGGGTTCTGTCTTGAACGATATTTGATTTATTGCTTGTTTCTTTTGTATAGTAATATAATTAATGTTAGTTATGATTTAAGACAATTGATGAAACTTAAGGTCTATATCATTCACATAGATCGGGGCTTTACTTCTAGGATCAAGGAAAAAGCCGAGATGCAGAAGCTTCATAATCCTAAACCCTAGTGCCGTGTTTTTGGCAAATAGTGGATGTGTAGAGACACTATTATTAATAATAAACAAAAATATAAATTATAAAATTATAATAATAATGAATATCGTAAATAAAATAAAACAAATAACATTAAAACTTTGTTTAAAATAAATTAGATTAAACCAAATATAAAAAGAAAATTTCTCACTGAATGCAACAGAAACATTTCCTACCGGAAGATGGACTTCGTGTCAAACGACGCCGAATTCATGCTCTTAACGACCTTTGGAAGGTCAGGACGTCCAACTCCTCTCCTCAGAACATTTCTTATTATAATACTAATTGTCTTCTTACTTTTATCACATGCAACGTTAAAACACTTGCAACTAAAAAAAACACAAACACCAGTACACAAAAATAAATAAAATTGTATGATTTTAATTTACAATTTAACATGCTTTTAGTATTTTTTTCTGTCTATGTTTTTATTTCTGTGAATACGAGGCTATTTCTGCTGTAACGCCACATATGGATGTGCCTAGATGCACATCGAGGAATAAAAATAGTGTTGTGGACTGGAAGAAAATGCGTCAATAATACTTTTCCAAAAATAATAGCTCTAGTGCAGTATGTTTCAGATATTATTCCATATAAATTTATTGAATAGCAAATACATAGAATATAAAGTCACTGTTGATTGACAACACGAATGTGTTTTTGGCTAATATTGTACATGGTAGAGTTTTGGGCACCGTAAATAAAACGCAGATACTTGACAATTTTTATTTGAACAAATTGTTAAAAAAATTGCTAGTTATTCATTGTTTCTTAATTTAGACATCGTCTTCTAATAACAATTAAGAAAATTTACACATTGTAAATTAAAATCATACAATTTTATACGGGGTCCAAACTCAGTGTATCGAAAGATCTTGGATAGACGCTAAAATTCGTATTCTTAAAAATAAAAAAGAGAGACGTACCTATTCAAACATTAAAATCTCTTCTAGATTTATGCGTTTCAAATAGTTATTAATAATAGTAGTAAGCATCCATTTATCTGGGGAGATAATGTCTGTGTTGTGTTTCTAACCGCTTGCTGAGACCGGGATAACGTTTCGAGGACACAGGTCTGGACGATGATATATGGAGATCACCACAAAGTTAAACTTTCGGTTGTATCGTCAAAATCAAAAGGAAAACACGCCATTTTATTTGGGCTAAATTGACTGTAAGATTTTCCAAAAGGTTTTCAGTATGATAGTTTTTTTTTTAAATAAAATAGATTAAATATATAATCTACGTACAGGATTCTTCATAAATATCTAATCTACCTTAAAGAATCTTATCTACATGTTCATGAAAATATTGAGAAGTGTATCTGTCCAAACATCAAAATCTCATTTGAATTTCATCTGCTGGAAAATTATGCGATCCAACGCGCAACATTTATTTCTTGCATTACTGAATGATGTTCAAACTGTATACAATCATAGTATCAATTGAAATAATAATTTCCTTTAGTTTTTTTTCATATGTTATCATTTGTTTTCTATATTATTATAACATGTGAAATAAAGACTACTTTTCATATTTGTTTTCTTGCCTTACCGTATATATCTTTTTTTTATTTGAATGAAGAGCATTGTGTCAACATGTAGATCACATACTTTAAAGATGTTTTGCTCAGGTAGATCATATTCGGAAGGTAGATCACTTAATTAACACCAGAGATTTAGTAGATTTCTTACATAATATTGTTTTCTCTGCCCAAAGAAATTTAGCCCATTAATCGTAATTATTGTTTTCACTGCTCAAAGACAACCCATTAATCTTATTATTTATAGAAAAATGTTATTAATAATATGTTCCAATAAAAATCCGCTCTTAATTATAGGTTTTCTGCATATAAGTTCTTAATTCTTATTGTCCTCAAAAGCGGAAGATGTACATTAAGGGGGTTAATATGTTAATTATTCCTTTAAGTAGACTTGACTATGTCTTTGTGAAACATCGCATCTTCCCCAGTATTGTTTTCTAACATTCTCTTTAGCACACGCGTTGCTAGATAACAGTTTTTATATGGTTTCCATGTGCAGACAACTTGATAAACAGCTTTCTCTAGGACTGTTCTATGCACTAGCCTTGTTAGAAATCTATTGTTATCTGTGGCCTTTGCAGTTATGGGACCTCTATCTCCGAAGTCGTCTCCACAAGACAAGCAATAAGCAAATTGTTTTCAAGACACACTCTTAGGCATCAGGTTTTTACTGTTTGGTTTTTGCTCTTCTGACACACACACACATGTGTATATATATATATATATATATATATATATATATATATATATATATATATATATATATATATATATATTACGAAATGGATTGTATCCGACAAATATTTTGATATTCTTTTTTGTTTATACGTTATATTAACTGATTTAAATAATAATTAATCTAATTTAAAACAAATATTACTTTCTTTAAATCTTAGAAATTCATTTTTAGCAGAGCAATAGCTGTTTCTTTTACCTGTTGACATGTTTGAGAGCTTGTTAACAGATCAATGTTTACCTAATGTTCTATGGAGTCTTTAGTCGTAAAAAATAATTGAATATAACGTGAGAGCCTTTTATGTATCATTTTTAAGTACACAGAAATCTTTACATTTTAAGAAAACTGTTTTATTGAATTCTATTGCTTTTATTTTCCGATAATGTTGTATATGGGCCACCGTATCTACAAAATTTCTCATTTTATACTGATACTTCAAAATTATTTTCAAAATATTGGTGTTTTAAAAATTTGTACTAATCTTTTATATTTATTATTAGTAAATATAGTTTTTAATAAATAATAATATAATCTCAAAGGGGAAATTAATATAGAATAAAAAAAATTATAAATTATTCTAAGAATGTTAAAAAAATGAAAACAGCTCTTGTAAAAGTATATTATTCCACGAAAATTATTTTTTAAAACAAAAACATCTTTACTATATCTTATTTATAAAAGTAATTGAACGTTTTCTAATTAAATAATGTTATAATTTTATTGTACTTTTTGCGATTCAGAGTAATTTGAGTAAATGATATTGTAGAGGGACCCACCGCCCACTCTTCTGGGGATATCAGCAATTTACAACACATATTTCTCGTTTTCCTTTTTATGCATTTATCATTGGTGCAAGTTTTTATTATGTATTATTTGTATCTGTATGTGTGTGTTTGCACGCTTGCGGCCATGAGATCGTCTGCGAGAATGTACGTACGTGCAGAGAGTCGTGATTATTTGACCACTTCTTTGGCCGACCTTTAAACTCAGTCCTTAGGTTTTTCCCTTCATTTTCCTTTTCCTTTTTTCTTTTAATTGTAGCTATTTGTTGCTTTTTATTTCCGTTTTTTTTTTATTTTGTAGACAGGTTTCGTTTTTAATTTTTGAGCGTTTTCGTCTTTAAATGAGTTATTAGAGGAAAGAAATATGACAAACTTTAAAACGTTTTCCTTTAGGGTTCATTGTGCTAAGTTTAGTGTTACGTTGATGCGACTACACATGTGTACGAACTAAATTAATTATTTTAATACCTGTTTTAGGTATATGATCTATCCGATTTCCTTTAGTTTCTTCTTTCCTTCTGTTTATGTTTCCATCACTTCTGTTATTAATGTGATAATAGATCTACCAAAATGGTGAAACGTTGTAAAAACCCAGACGCAAACTTACCGTGAATGATCTAATGATTAAAGAACATTTTTGTTTTCGTCTATTGTTTTATCTTTTAATTATAGTAGCATTTTAAAAATAAAAATTGTCTCGTTTTGGTAGGCAACTAATGCATTTAATGTGTTGTTTTGTAAAAGATCCCTTTTGTGTTCATATGTTCTTTTATTTATTTCTTGAAGATTCTCCGATGTATTCCTTGTGGCAATTATTACAAATAATAGAGTAAAACATCCTTTAAATAATCGGATAATATATCCAAAAATATACAATTTTATAAGGGGATCAGATAAAAATATTTTATCAAGAACCAGTTAAACCTAATATTTTATTTTATGGCACTCTGCTTTTTAGTTAAGTTCATGAATATAGTAGACAACTAATACTAGAAAGCATTAAAGGTGAATTTCATATGCCTACCCTCCCAACAAACAATGCGACGGTATTTAGAAACAGTGTGAATGTAAATCAATATACAAGCAAAGTGACCAGTGAGGCACACTTTTTAAACACTGCATTATGGGAGGCGACCATATGAGTGACTGTTGTTAAGATTAACAATTAGTATAATATATATATATTTTTTTTACATTTTTGACATTCTTGGGAAGCTATTTATGATACATCTTGACAAGAAGTCCGGTGATTTGACTGAGTAAAAAGCCAAAATCAAAAATGCCAACTTAATATATCCAATTTACTGGTTGCGCCTTCCGCGTTGTGAATGCTTACCGATTATATATATATATATATATATATATATATATATATATATATATATATATAATATACAGAAAGAGAGAGAGAGAGAGAGAGAGAGAAAGAGAAAGAGAGAGTGTGTGTGTATCTGTGTGTTAACCTTATCAATTAACTTAGGGGTGTTATTCCCGTCATGCCGACTTCGTGAGCACATTGAAGTGATACCTTCGCTCTTCAGGGCTGTTGGCTTCTATTAACGCTCTATCCTTATATTTTTATATCGAACACTTATGAAAAAAAATTGCCTGTCTAAAATGTCTTTCCACCAATAAACTACAGAAAAAGAACCAAAAATGTTGCCAACTAAAATCTCTTGTAATTGAAAACTATATATTTATATATACATGGGGACATTGATTACAAAACCCAGCAAAATCTGTTTTACATTTAAATGTAATCATAATGGCGTGACGACTGTGTTTAAGCATGGAACAGGAAGTTGTCACTAGTTGTTGGCTTAATGTCCACTTTTAGGTTTACATAATCTCTATCACTGATACTGAGCACTTTAATCCATAAATGTAGCATACATTATATATATATATATATATATATATATATATATATATATATATATATATATATATGTGTGTGTGTGTGTATATATATATATATATATATATATATATATATATATATATAGTGGCATTAGTTTCTTCATCGAGCTAATGTCTTACCATTATGTGCTAGCTATTTCTGGTAGGTATATATGGGAGATATTTCTGTCGCACCCCATATAATATATATATATATATATATATATATATATATATATATATATATATTAAATCACATAGATTACAAATTTACAGTGTGTGTATGTATAAAGTCAACAATATATTTACATATTACTAATTATGCTTATACGCGTATTCGCTGTCGACAGATTTCTCCTACACACATACGCGCAAAAGCACGCACACAAATATATATATATATATATATATATATATATATATATATATATATATATATATATATATATATATCTGGCTTGAATATACGAGAAATATCATAGAATATTTGTGCCCTTCGACAGGAATCGAACCTGTATATCCTACACATTTTGTATGAAATTTCTCGGTCATTCAGGCCGGTAAATGTAGTTATTTCTGTTTAGTGTAAACAGAGCACACACACACACACACACACACACACACACACACATATATATATATATATATATATATATATATATATATATATATATATATATATATATATATATATATATATATATAGTCTCTTTTGTAGGATTATTATTTTCAATGTTTCCGATAAAAGGATTTCTGTAGAATATAACGATGTTTGGCCTCTATAAATGATTATGAAAGAGTTTTGTCTATAATATTGTGTCTATATGTATGAATTGAGTTTGTTTTTTTTTTTTTGCTATGTCAATTTTATCCATTTTCTTTTTTGTATACAAGTAATGTCGTTATAATTTATATATAACATTTTGTCTCTATATGTTTTTATACAGATACAAACACTTACATTTCATATGTGTATTTTAAAGCGTAAGTTTGGGAGGTGTGAAGTTTACTATTACTGTGAATCGTTGAAGCAACAGTTCCTTTTTTGTTTTGTTGGCCTTTCCCCGCCCATTTTCTTGCCGACTTTACGTACACAGGGCGAATTTTCAACGAGCTCTTCTGGTGCTTCGTCAGTCACCGAGGACATCAGATTTCACTGAAGATTGATTTATGAATTTAAGTACCAAGTGTGTGCCACACCTTGAGAGTTTCTGTCCAACGTACATTATCGCCCGGGGGTCGGAACTCTCTTTAGCTATTCGATACATCGACAGATGTGGCGCGAAGTTCCACGTCTTCCCTAACCTTCTGATATGCGCACTTTTCGTTTGTACTTACACTATCTGCATGTATAGTTTAATGAAAGGAGCGGTAGCAACTTAGATTTGAGGTTATTTGCCTGAGAGAACGTCCTCTCAGATTTTGCAATTTCCTGTGGACGATTGTTAAATGTTTGTTAGTTTTTAGTCAGGCAAGTAAATGCAAGTGTAACATAGTCACTACTACCTATGTAGCTTTAAATGGTGTTTGGCAAAATACGGTCTCTTTGCAGTGACTCGCATTGCTGTCTTCATGCCAATACCCCAAAACCGTAGATTCTCGATACCCCCTGAAAGTTAAAAGCTATATTATACCAAGTGATTTTTTTTCCTCTAATAATAAATGGTGTACATCTTGGGGTCTGTATTGGCCAAGTTTTATTGTCTCTATCTCTACCAGCGACACCAGTTTTCAGTAATAGAGGAAGCTCAGTGAGTAAGCGAACTTTCATACTACAGCCTTCGTTAGGCCGTCTGCTCGCCACCAACATAAAAACCATGCCATGTACAAAAACTTTGGCGGGAGTAACTCTTTTTTTACTAAGAAATCATAATTTCCAGCTAGTTACTGATTACTCAATTCATCGACCAAAGAAAAGAACTCGTCATACCCTGTTCTTTTCCCTTTTTGACTGCAGGACTTGTGACCGTTAACTGAACCTGTCACATATATCGTATCTCAGAAATAGGGTATATTTCTAACAACCTATATGGCTGCTTATTAGATTTTTTTCTTCTTATCCTTAATCTAAAATTATTTTCCTTTAATCTAAACCCACAATTTTACACAAGATTTAACTAACAGAATTAACTTAACTCTTTCAGGGGTGGTAGAGAAAAATGACGTAATGCTCAGCCACGAGTTGAACTGTAGGTAAAAACTTGAAGCTATTTTTATATCTAAAGTGAAATATTACATATCAATTATTTGTGATTTTTGAATCAGGAGCTCAGGCAAAAGAGTTAAAATTGTTCAGAAACGCAGGGCTCAAAGGATTAAACCGGTCAAATATATAATATCTACAAACCTTGCGTTTTATAACGAGTATGCTATTCTTTGTTATTTGAATCATTCTTAGTTCGTATTTTACGAAATATATCTATAAATTTGCTCATTCATCAGCATTGCTTTTTCGTTGTTGTTTTGCTATTACTCAGTAATTATCTCCACTTGTCAGACGAAATTTTGAACAATGCATTTTATTTAACTGTCTTTAAAAACTTCTTTGCCCTCTAAATTGTCCGTTCCATTATGACCTCTTATAGGAAAAATAAGTTTATATTCAGGCTGTCTGTCCATTTTCGCATTAATACAGTTAGAAAAGAATTGTCCTAACTGACAATGGCCTAATGGATTAAAACGTTCGTTCATGAAATTGATGCCACAGGAATTGTGTGTTCAATACGTTGGCCGTGTAGTTTGTATTTGGATACAGATGGAGTAAAAATCCTTCTTTCTCCATCTTCCTAGTGGGATTCTTGGGAAATTCTTTGCAGTTTATGATTTCCTTTATGTGTGGTATGACGAAGACACTGGCTTTGAGTTTTGACACAAGCAGCTTAGGAAGAATAGTCTCGAAGGTCCTTGAAGGGTGAAGACTCCTTACCTAGACCTGTTAAAAATTGTTTCATAAGGCCCAATTTTAAGTGCAGTTAGGAAATAATTCTTCTTGGGAGTTCAAAAGTATTTCCCATTTGACATCGTTCCTCCTCACACTGAATACGGTCTACTCTGGCCAGTCGGCCTATGATAGTATGTCACTTTGTCCCTGATGTCTCAAAGGTAAACTTGGTAAATTCTCCTTGGAGACTCATCAGTAAGGTCACCATTTTTAAGTCTCTGACGACCTTCCAACCGTACTCTTCATATTCCAAGGATATTGCAAGATCCTGACACTGATGCATTCCTCTTTCAGCTGCACCGAGTGAAACAGGAGAAGAGATGGCGACAGGTTCTCTTTATGATGCAGAACGGCTTTGAACTATTTAGATGACCTGACAATGAAGAGCCGCCATTCGCTTCGGTTGAAGGCGATTCCATTTGCCTCGAACAGACAGGTTACATTGTGGCCGGTACAAAACCTATCTTGGGTGAAAAGTTTGAAAAACACTGGTGATGCTTTCTCTGACCTGCAACTTGCACACTTTCATCAAACAAATTTAACAAATGCTTGAAACTCGACATTAAAATCTCATCATTGTTCTTTGTGAAACGAAGAACTCTGATCAGGTCCTTGTGTGTGTGTTTTTGTTGTTTGTTTTTTTTTGTTTTTTTTATTGGTGTAGTATGAGATTCTCTCCTCAGTTGCGCCTCTGCAATCGGGATAAATGAGTTCATCTTTTTCTGAATTATTGCTCGATTCCGAAAACGGCCGCTCTATCTTTGGAGAAGCGTGCACCGGGAGCTCAGGGTCGCGTGGCAGAAGGATGACAGAAGGTCTGGATATATGATAGCAAGAACATTCTTGCCAGATCGACGTTTCGAAGGGTTCGCCATGCAGAAGAAAAACTGCTAGATTGGTCAAGTGGTTCGTTCTAAATTCTTGCGATATATACATATATTTCACCCAATTTTATTGAGAATTTCTAAAAAATACAATTTTGATTTCTGTAATTTCTGAAAATCGTACGATGGATATGTAAAATCCTGACTTTGGACTCCAATTAATGAAACAAATGCCACAAGAATGCTGTACCTTGAGTACAGAACTTCCATAGTATTCTCCGTCCTGGGTATGACGATAAACTACATCCGCGTCCTGTGTAACAGCAAGGTGTCTGATCGGGAGGCTTTGAGGAGCGTAGAACCACCTCTTAATTGCTGGTGTTCCCAGGTACACCCTGACCGGTGGTGGTAGCACCTGTTAGGGTCCCAACTATGGGTGAATGGTTAACCCCAAAACTGATGTAAAAAAGCATTATGGAGTTGGAAAACTAGGTTCAAATACCAGAAATACTTTTTAAAAAATTATTATTGAATTTTTGAAGAAGAAAATCTATTACCAGCAATACGTTTTTGAAAAAAAAATATTACCAGCAATACATTTTTTAAAATCATATTACCAGCTATACATTTTTGAAGAAAAAATATTACCAGAAATAGATTTTTGACAAAACAAAAAAAAATGTTGTCGGCTTTAAATGACCCATTGAGGTTGATATGCCGTAAAACAAAACAAACTAAACAAACCAGATCTATTATTCCGTATTTTTATGGCCCATTATCGAGGATTAGAAATGTTCAGGATACTGTGGTAACTAATGCGCGCTTGTTGAAACATACATACAATATATATTTTTCAATAAAACTGTTTTCAAAAAATAAAAGTAAAAAAAATATTTAAATTAAAAAAAAAAGCATTTACGCTAAAAATTCCACTATCCACACAAGCAAATACTTCTATCTTACCTTCAAGAGTTCTTTTGAGTAGTTCTCAGGTGAAATCATGTGCTCAGGGTTTGTCTTGATCCCCGACAGCCATGTCGAAATATGCCTTGTAGCCCTAACATATTTTAGCAGGTGTTGTCACAGTGTATTTTTTTCGTTCTTGTCTTGATAAATTCGCCACAGACTTATTAAAATGTGTCTGCCGGATGTTTACAACCTCTTGATATCAACTATGAAGAATACATCTATCAACGACGACATGTCTACATGTGGACAGCTAGAAGAAAACTGAACTGTTAGACTTATGTTCCCTGCATTTTATACTGCCATCTATATTGCCAGAAAGTTCTAGAAATTCTTGAAACTTTTAGAAACTTAAAAACTTCTAGAAAGTTCTAGAAAACAATATTTGAAGAGAATAATAGGCATTTTCTTTGCTTTCTTGACAGGATCCTTTGGGAAATGACACTTGCCTAAGCCAAAAGAAAAAGTCAATATTTTCTTACACAGATGTTGAGATTTTCCAAGCGAAGCTTAGATGTGGCACAAGGCTGAAAGTGTGTGGGTATCCAGTGAGGATCGAACTCACATTTCAGTAGTAACTGATTTAGCGAGACAAGCTTGCTAACCATTACACCACGCCGGGGTTCCCTTCTTACACAGATGTTTAGGTGCTGATCTGGGAGTATTTCCTTTTTCATAAAGAGATTTCTATAGTTTGATAAACATAGTTTGGTGTATATTCTATATTACATATGTAAAAAAGAAATACTGTAATTCATGGGATTTGGTGACAAGTTAATAAATTTATTCACTAATTATTTTAAAATGTATTCTCATTCTTTCATGAAGTTCACTGTAGCTTTCTCTTCTTTTTTTTTCGAATTGATAGTCCCCGTCCTGATTGAAAAGATTCGTATTGACAAACAAAAAAATGTACTTCTATGGAAGGCTGATGAACATGAAATTTACATTTCTGGAGTAAAAAAAAATATCATCCGTCCTATTATGGTTTAGTTATTTTCTGTCGAATTAGGCAGTCGATATCGTATTAGCTAAAACGAATTTGTTTGCACAATGAAAAATATATGAAAAAAGTGTTTGAAAATATAAGTGGGTCATTAGCAAAGTGTTTATATCGTTTTTGTTTAGTGCTTTCCACTATTTACATTATTCGGACTATTGTCCTCATCTTTATCGCCATATTTATTACAACGTTTCGGACGTTGTACGCTCCGTCCTTCTTCAGGTGGTTGGAATGTCGAACTGAACCTTTTATTTCACTCATTGTGGTAGACTGTTCTAGTTCTACGTGCCATGTTTAATGGGTGTTAGTTATTAATTATCTCCTGTTAATTCTTCTCTCCAAGTTTTCAACTGTCTTAACTGGATATTGACGCCTTTATCCATTGTGCCATGTGACCTTGAGGACATCTGTGTGTGAATTTCTGGGTATTATAAACCTAATGTTATCAGCAAACATTTTTCCCAGTGCTCATATTGCAATTTTTTGCTGTTATCATTACATACTTTTACCACAGTTCATATTGCTTTTCTCTGGCACTCCTTATTACTGGTTCCCATATTGTATTCATTTATATGCTTGGTCGGCTCAGGCGATTTTTGTGGCCTAGGGTTCAGTTCGATATCCCAACCACCTGAAGAAGGCCGGAGCGTACAACGGCCGAAATGTTGTAATAAATATGGCGACAAATATGAGGACAATATTCCGAATAATGTAAATAGTGTACATAATACCTCATCTCAGAAATATAGACAAATACTAAGTGCTTTCCTTATTAATTTATTTTAAATTAATTTTGCCATTTAAATGTGGATTTCTAGATAAATATCACTCACTTGAAACCGCAGAAAAGGTTTTCAAAGCGCATAACAAAAGCTTAGAAAAACTTCAGATTGATTTTATTTTCATAATTTTTGATTTTCTAAGTAATAATTGAGTAATAAAAAATAAAATTCGAGATTTCAATTTATTTTTATATTTTAAAATAATTAATACCTTTTCCTTTATTCGTTCTAATTATAATTTCATTTCTTCTGCTTCTATGTTGAATTTCTTCAGCACTTGGGTGATAATGACTCTCGACAACTATCATTTATAACTCTTACTAACTCTTGTATTTTCTGTGATCTTTCTAATACATGCTATACATTTACTCATATTTGTTAGGTAGGTTATGCACTGTTTACATTTGTCCATATTGATATCAGTATGTATTGTGAGTGCTATATTCTCCAAGCCCACTTTCCTCATTATGTTTCGGATAAGTTTCAAGTATTTCTTTCTGAATCTAAGTAGAAGCATATTTTTTGTTTCCATTTCGTTGGGATAGCTTTGTTATTCACATGTTTAGTCAATAGAGTACTGAGTAGCCTTATGTCGAACCACATTTGTGTTGTCTTTTTGTCTCTTCATAATCTATGGTCCAGTCTTCACTGTAATAGAATAAGATTCATACTGCATAGGTTTCATAATACTTTAATAATACTTGCATTCTTTCTTTTCTTTTTATGTACCATGTCATTTCAGGACGTAGTCGGTCATGGCTCTCCACATCCCTATATCCGTTGCATTTCCCAGCAACTTCCTTACATCTGTTTCCTCCACCAGATCAGGTATATCACGTGTTATTTTCCCTTCTTCTTTCTATTCGACTCGTGAGTATCAGATTCTCCAGGCCCTCCTCCCTCATTATGTGTCCCAGAAACTTCAGCTGCCTTTTCCTGATGTTAAGTATAAGCCTCCTTCTTGTTTGCAACCTCTCTAAGACCTCATCGTTGCTAACACGGTCGGTCCATGATATCCTTAACATCCTTCTGTCGCCTCGAGTCTCTTCTTCATCTTTGAGGAAATCGTCCAACATTTGCCGCCTTAAAGAAGAACAGATGTCACATAACAGTTTAGTATTCTTTTCTTTGTTACCAAAGAAATCCCCGTGTTTCGCAATACTCTGCCCAGCTTTTGGAATGCGTCCTCGGCCATCCCAATACGTCTACGGATCTCAGTGTCGCACTTACCGTCTTCAGTATCACATTTTTCGCCCTCTGATAAAATACTTCCCATATATTTAAAAATTCGTACTTGCTTGATTTTTGCATCTCCATTTCATAGTTTGCACCTTGGGATATTTTTCTTGCTGACACATGGCACAGTGGATAAAGGCGTTACTTAGATCCAGTGACAGGACCCAAGGAGGGTGAGTTCAATACCTGGCTAAGGCAGTGGAGAACTTGGAGGGAGGAATTAACAGGCGATAACTGATAACTGACATCCATTAAACATGGCACGTGGAACTAGAACAGTCTACCCCAGTGAGCGAAATAAAGGGTTCAGTTCGACATTCCAACCACCTGAAGAAGGCAAGAGTGTACAAAGGACGAAACGTTGTATTAAATATGGCGACAGAGATGAGTACAATAGTCCGAATAATGTGGACAAATATATTGTAGTCATTTTTTGTTATTATCTATGTTATTCCCTATTTTTTCTGTTTTTATTTTACCATATTTTATATTTAATTTCTGTAACGTTTTGTAGGTATTCCGACGCTGTTAGAAACGACCAGCTTCAATAACAAAGTAACAAACGCCATTTTTCTTTCCTTTTTGGATAGTGTCCACTCATGTAACGGCAAGTAAAAAGACATTTATTGGAGTTAAGCTATTTTAAATTTACGACGTGTGAGTTGATCACTGCTACTAAAGAGAGATAAGACAGAGAGTGGCAGTTTTATTTTATATTTACAGGGAAAAAGACAATCCAAAAAGGAAGGGTGTTAACTGTAACCTGGATTTGGATCCTTCCAGTCAACAAGGCACACATCGAGAAAACGCTGAAAGGTCAATTGAATTTGATCACACACAAACACACTCACACAAATGCACGCATATATAGACCAATGGTTAAAGATTACTTCGAGTGAATGAAGCCTGTATTTCTTAGCTATGACCCTCCATCTTCGAACTTTGTAGACAAGTGATACAGAGTCACAAGCTATAACTTTACATAATAGAAACCATGTCACTTGTGAATTTTCAATAGCAGCAACAACTAAATTGGATAGCACATTTAACACGGAGAGAATTTTATGACATAATCACGATATTAAACTTTCACACTTCTTCAAACTGTCTAGTAAATAATGCCCAATTAATATTGGAAAGATAAATAACTTTTAATGGGCTTGTGGAATCTCTCTTCCTGATTTTTTTAAGACAGTGATTTCATAAATTTCAACTCAAAAGTAGCACAAACTACCCGGTCAGTGAATATCAAATGTTTACTTAAAATGAAACGGCTAATATTATAATTTCCATATTTATTAGCGCAAGGGTTGTTAACGGGATCACTTTAAATTGCTCTCTTTGTGAAGCTATGCAATTCACGAGACAATGATGTCATTGTTGGAATAATTGTAAAACTTCTTTTCTGAATGTCATATGGTCATGTGGTACTGGATATTCAAATGACTACACTATTACATGTGGGCAAATCTGTTTAATAAATTTGATGACCATCTTTTGTAAGGGATTCCTTCGCGAGGAACTGGCGAACTCAATCGAAAATCCGCTGATAGATTTTACTCCACTGTTTCCTTATTCATATACAATTAATCTTCGAGCAAGATAAGCATTTTAAACAATTTTGAAATGGCTCTTTCTCTATGTGGCTGCACAAATCTTTGCCACGGAAAAACTCTTCCTGTGTTCTCATGTTTGTCATAAACAATTTGTGTGAAAACGTTTTACTAAAGTCTTTACAATTTTCATATAAAATTGTTTTCACATGGGTATTCCACGAAGTGTAATGTTGCCCGTACGCACGCACACACGCACGCACACACACACACACACACACACACACACACACACACACACACATATATATATATATATATATATATATATATATATATATATATATATATATCCCATAACAATTACATTACATTCACTTACGTGCTAATACCCTTGGGAAAGGTATGAATCCTCTTCTTCTCCTCCCAGCTATGGGTAAATAGCAGGACAGACTGGGTTCTATAGCCTTGGATGGCAACTGGTCTAGGAGAAGGACAACTCTGAATTCAAAACCTGCGGAGGGTCGTTTGGGAACCTTGTGGCACTCAGTGCACCAGGTCTCTGTATTCGTCCCTTCAAAAAGTGTGGATGGTCCTGCACGAGGCCTTCACCACTATAATAAAATCTCATGTGCCGGTGTCGGTTTCCTGGAAACTGATCTGCTTGGCCCTCATACGTCGAAATCGACGGGAGAGTCGACTATATATATATATATATATATATATATATATATATATATATATATATATATATATATTAGGATATTAAACCAAAACATGTTAAAATCGCTACACAATTACAATCATGTTTCAACATCACAAATGTTTCTCCTCGTGCGATGTCAAACCACTGGCAAGCGAAAAATTAATTTAATTTCAAAAGCAGAATACTTTTTAAAATAGGCTTGTGCGCTTTGCCGCGATTAACCATTCGAATGTAACCTACGCTAAATTCAAACCGGAATTTTATTTTTTTTAATACAGGTCATGACAGGAAGTTGTCTGCATATAAATCCTAGACAATTTTTTTTATGGAGAGATACAAGTTGTTACCTTATTTCGTAAAATGTCTCGGAAGTCTGACGTTCAACTTTCCTAGTAAAATCTAAAAGAGGTAGTGAGTTAATTTAACACTATGCTAACAAAGTTATATGCTCGTTGAACTTCGTACATAAAATTTTGTAGTTGATAAATAAAAGGCCCCTTTAAGAAACTACTAATAGACTTAACCGTTTGAAAAAGTACAGATAAAAAATATAGAACTACTTTGGCAAATTTATATGCAACCATTATACTCCATTATTCTCATTTTACCTGGATACACACACACACACACACACACACACACACACACACACACACACACACACACACATATATATATATATATATATATATATATATATATATATATAGATAAAATGATATGTGTGTGCGCATGTGCGTGAATAAAGACAACAGGAAACAGATCTTAGTAGTACGCAACCACCCCAAAAATAATAAATGTGGCCGCTGTATTCTGTCTTTAGTCAAAATCAGGAAGGACAATCACTAACGGAAAGGAAAGGATAAAAAATATATATAAATAGAAAAATATATAAAAATAAATGAAAAATCAAAAACGGAGTTAGAAGAAAAAATTAAGGCTAGCTCCAGTCGAGATGAAAAAGAGGACAAAAAATAATCTGGAGAAATTGGGAAACACAACATGGATCATAAAAAAGACAGAGTCGGGAACAGGCTAGGAACAACATTTACTTACATTAACTTGGTAAACAAAGAATGTCTAACTTAACCTGGGGAGGGTTCACAGGCAACCGACCCTTGTGTCAAAGGGGACTTAAAAAAGAAAAAATGCTGGACCCATTCACTCGCAGCAAACTCGCCACTTTTACCCACCTTTCGCTGATATCTGTAGATAACAAACGCTTTCTATCAGTTCTGATGTTCATCTTGAGTTGATGCCGAAATAATTCGGTCAGAACCTAATGAGAATAGCTTTCGTATCGCAAAATTCTTTCCATTCGTGACGTCCATATCACCATTCTTGCCATGGCTATCAATGTGAAAAAAAATTCGTTTCATCCCAGATAAAAGGGCGATATATTATAGCGAGCGTATGCAAGATCGATGGACACGAGATGTTTGGGATCAGTACACGCCGTCAACTCGCCGACAGTGTCCCAAAATGGGCAGGATTTATGAGGCGAAAAGTAGGCTTCTTAGGGAATAGTTCCTTGTGGTTCTTTATGGTAAGAAAAGCTTACTTATAGTCAATTACATGGACACTGTTACTTGTTCCTGGTGTGGTAGTGATAGTGTTTGCCCTCTCATTTCAATTCTTAATATACAAGTCCGGTGATGCTTTTTGTAAATTTTCTTTTTTTCGTTCTTTTTGTTTTTCTTGTAATGTTACGGGTTCATGGCATAAATATTTTTTTGTTTGTTTTTTCGCCTTTAATTAGAATGTTTTTGTATTTTTTATTCTTTTAATTTCCATAGTTAATTGTTTTAGCAAATTGCTATTAGCTTTCGCGAATTTGATGTTGTCAATGATGTTAAGCATATCTTTTTCAAAGTTAGCTAGTTGCTCAATAGCAGGTGGGTATTTGCTAGTTTTAAATTTGAAAGTATTCGAGGTTTCTTTGATCTTCAAATATTTAAAGAAAATAATACCTTCCATCTCATCCTGGGTAGGAATTCTTCAATCTTTTGTAGCAATATTAACAAGTATTCCTGCTTATTTGGAATAGGAATATTTTATCGCGAGTGTGATATCTTGAATTCTTGCACTATGGTTAGATCAATAAAGATTGTCCTGCGTTTGAAAAAATAATTGTGAATTTAAAAAATATGTTGCATGTAAAAGTATACCGGCTGTGATGGTATATGAAAGCTTAAATAAAATACACTGTAAATGAAAAAGCTCAAAAATAAAGGGGCGTGAGTTCATACATAAAAGGTTAATGGTCAGAGTTGAATCAGACCAGGAAACAGTAGTATGCCCCCCCCAACCAAAAAAAAACAACAAAAAAAGAAAACAGAAACCTCAAAACTAACGTGCAGTAAAATAACACTAGTAATTTATGCAACTGTAGAAATAAATTTAGATTCCCATTAAATGGAGCTTGTAAAACGGAATCTATAATTTATAAAGTAGAAGTAACTAATATTAATGGTCAAATTAAAATGTATATAGGTTGACTAAATATCCTTTCGAGCGCAGATGTATAATCATATATCATTTTAAGCTACCACACCTTAGATACTCCACCAAAATTGCCAGACGTGTTGAATTTAAAAGAAAAAAATAATAGGGATCACATCGCAAGATGGGAAATTTTGAAAAAAGGTAAAACGATATAACAATTATACCAACATTTGTAAACTACGCCAACATGAGAAATTAGCGATTACGACATTTCTAGATTCAAAAAAAAATTTAAACCAAAAATCCGAAAATTTAAGTCCTTGCCCTCAATGTCAGTCACCTATCCGGGAAAATGCAACTTTGACCAATCATCACTTCACTTTTCCAAACTCGACTTCCTATTGATTAAAAGGACACAAAAAATATAGCAAGTTGAGACAAATACTTTTCCCGCTCACCGGTTTGAAATCCAAAAAGTCAATAAATAGGATCGCTTGACTTGATGCAGTCAGGAACTGAGTGTTTGAGAGATGCCAACAAACTCTACGCGCACCAGCACACTGACTCAACAACTACCATTCTCTCTCAGCAACTCAACACAACTCACACAGTCTTGTCACGAGAATTAACTCAACTTACAATCCACTAGAAAAAGTTATCACTACAAAGTAATCATTGTATATTTAATCAATTTATATCATATCAGTCAAAGGTACATAACTCCTTATGACTTTAAACAATATTTACGATTGTCACACACATACATACTAATGTTTAAACTCACATAAGGGACATTTGACCCTGCCCAATTCAAAATTTAATTTCAAAGACAAACTTAAAGTACAAGCTTTCATACAGCAAATCTCTCTATGGTCACTCCTTACAATTTTATCTCACTTGCCACATTTAACAAGTAATCAAAAATTCACTTTATGTATGTCAAATGTATATAAATTCATGTTATTTGTTGAAACCTATAACTATGTTGTTTCTCCTTGATTTCATCCAATTGAATTGCCTTTCAAATGTTTCCTTATTTTATTTGTTGTGGATGAATGTTTAACGAACACGCATATTTTTAAGCCTTCACACAATTACACCTTCTGATAGATCCAAATTAGCACAAAATCTGCAACACCCTCATATTAAACAAAAAATTATCAAGTGAATATGAGGCCGGATAAAAAAAAAACTAATTTGAAACCACACTGTTATTCTTAAGATACGCTCGCCTCCCTATCCTCCCTTACATTTAAGTTACATGTTTGCTTTTCTCCTTCGTTACTTTCGTATACAGTTACAATATTCTTGCATTCCTGTTCTTTTCTTTTCTTTTCTTTAGCCTTCTTTTTTCTTCTTTTTCTTCATACCCCCTTCCTTTCTCTTACACTCAAGTTCATGTTTTTTCGCCTGTTAATTCTTTTTTTTTTTTCAAAAATAATTATGTAGTATTCTTTGTGTGTGTGTGTGTTTTTAAAATAAAACATTAATATGGCCATTTTTATAAAATATCACCCGAAGACCTGTCAGGTCGAAACCAAGGTCGCGTATTTTAATTGACCTCCTAATTTTTAAAATTAAAAGCTCTAATTGTTATTTTATTTATATTCTTTTCAGACGTGTTATGATCACTTTTTAATACTACTGTTTTGCTGGTCTCATTCAACTCTGATCATTAACCTTTTATGTATATATATACACACACGCAAGCGTACACACACACACACACACACAGATACATATGCTTATGTATGGCGATATTTTTTTCACTCATTCTTCCCTGCATAGTTGACATTCCAAATGATGTATGGCGTTTTTAAAAAGAAGTATAGTGATTATTTCTGGAATTATTCACATCTTACACCTGGATATTGATTCCATTTACACAAATCTGGGTGCATGATTTTATTCCGCGATCCAAACTTAATCATTCAAAATAAAAACATAATGACATCTTTTGATCATTTGTTGAATTTTTTTGGACCCTGTTTTTCGTAACGTTTTCATAAATACGTTTTTATCTTCATTTTTTTTTGCAAACCAAGTGACAAGCGATTGTCCTAAGGAAATTGTGACAATTCTTTGCAATATATCTTGAACACTGTAATTCTGATCAGAACGTTTTCACTGGCGTGTTTTTCGGCCTTCCACGTGACATTTGGATTTGTGAAATGTTTTCAAATGTAACATTATCGTTATTTCGATGAAAGATGTTTTATCTTTGCCATCCGAATAACATATGAAATTTGAAATTAAATTGTAATTAATACTTAAATAATTCTATCCACGATATTGAAATTTCTTTTCTCATTTTGATCAGTTATTTTTCTGCCTTCTCTGAATATTATCATTATTTCTGAAATCTAATTAAATCTCTTGTTTTAAATAAAACAAATCATTCTGCTCTAAGCACTTTTCAACCTACCAAATAACATCTGAATATTGAAAACTAAATATTTTAATTATTCCTTCTGCTATAGGCATGAGTATAATAAACCTTTTTGCTTTCAATGCAACATTTCACTCTCGATCCGTTTTGCCTCCCTCCGGTGGCGCCTGACAAGCTGAAAAGAAACATTGCTCTTATTGATTTATTAAACCAATTATCTTCACTCAATATTCTTCCTATGTCGGTTTAACCTGACTCATTCGCTTTTTCTCCATATCTTAATTATAAACAATATTGGAAAGTGAATATTTCATTGAAATCTATTAGAAAATTTGAAAGTTTTCATCTAAAACCTAGAAAATTCCAACTTTAAGGAAAATCATTACAGTGTTTCGAAAGTGAGTTGTCAGTTTAAACTGATGTCAGGAGGTAATGGGTCAATATATTTTTTTCATCCCAATTGTTTTTACTAATGTATTTTTCGACATTACTATTGATATCAGATTTTTCTTAATTATTCGCCTCAAAACCTTGAAATATATTAATATTGTAGCCACTTTTCAATTGACATTTTTTCGGTAATTTTGGTTGAAATATCTTTTGAAAATAAATCTTATAGTGTTATTTACATTATTCGGACTATTGACCTCATCTTTGTCGCCATATTTATTACAACTTTTCGGCTGTTGTACGCTCCGGCCTTCTTCATGTGGTTGGAATGTCGAACTGAACCCTTTCATACGCTCACTAGGTTAGACTGTTCTAGTACCACGTGCCATGTTTAATGGATCTCAGTTGTCAGTTATCTCCTGTTAATTCCCCTTTCCAAGTTCTCCACTGCCTTAATCAGGTATTGAACTCACCCTCCTTGGATCCTGTCACTGGATCTAACTAACGCCTTTATCCACTGTGCCATGTGTCCTTGAAGGCCGGAGCGTACAACGGCCGAAACGTTGTAATAAATATGGCAACAAAGATGAGGACAATTGTCCGAATAATGTAAATAGTGCACATATACCTCATCTCAGAAATATAGACAGATACTAAAGGGCCGAAACGTTGTAATAAATATGGCCCCAAAGATGAGGACAATAGTCCGAATAATGTAAATAGTGTACATAATACCTCATCTCAGAAATATAGACAGATACTGAAAGGCCGAAACGTTGGAATAAATATGGCGACAAAGATGAGGACAATAGTTCGAATAATGTAAATAATGTACATAATACCTCATCTCAGAAATATGGACAAATCTTATTATTTCTTGAATTATTCATACCTGTATCGCGATCTGATTCTAATATTTATGCCAATGCATTTTAGACTTTTAGCATATTTGAATTTTTGAAACGCAATATTATTACCATTTCTTGAATTATTCTCAAAGGTATATTGCCTTTTTAGATTTGATCATAACGTTTCGACTGAATATCTTGTCAGACATTCAAATGACATTTTCACTTCGAATATATCATTATTATTTCTTTGATTATTCGCACCAATATCATGAACTTAGTTGATTAGATCAGAAAATTTAGACCGACGTATTTTGCGGTATTCTAAGACAGAGGTCGACAACATTTTCCTCACTATGTGCGGAATTAGGGTTTTAAGTGTTTCAGTGTGCCAACAGCATACGTATTTTTTTATACAAGTCAAGGTCAATATACCTGTTCTAAAATATAGTTTATATAGTAATATAATGGCGACAATTTACCCATCGTACCCAGTAATTCTTTCTGAGACTATCATTGACATCATAGGAAGGAGTTCGAATTACAATATCGACTCTTCATTTGATTTTGAAATCGAAGGCCTGAAAACTAATAATTTATTTCCATACTTTAAGTAAGTATATATTTGCATTAAGTGTTTTTGATGCTTTAAGCATATCATATAATTGTCGAGCTAATGTTTCCTTATTAGGAAATGGCTAATATTATCATTATATATCAGGGTCGACAACATTTTCCTAATTATGTGTCGACTTAGGGTTTTAAAATCATTCAGTGTGCTAACAGCATACGTATTTTTTTTTTATACAAGTCAAGGTCAATATACCTGTTCTACAGTATAGTTTATATAGTAATATATAGTATATTTACTTTAGTATTTGTTTCGTGATGTCATTTGCAGTTGCGAGCCATTGGAAATGGCTTAGCTTGCCACGTGTGGCACGCTTGCCGTAGTTTGCTGACCCCTGTTCTAAGAGATACCTGGAGATTTGAAACGATATATTCTATTATTTCTTCAATTAATCGAGTCAGTAATCTGAATTGTTTGATTTGATCATAATATTTTGACACACGCGTTTTTTATGTCTGAGCGTGTGTATGTTCTTTCCAAGAGACATCTAAATGTTTGAAAGAAACTCTATTCTATATGAATTATTGAATTATTCGAAACAGTATCCTGAACATTGATCAAAGATTTTGAAAGAATGTCTATTTCTACTTTCATGGCGATATGCAATGTTTAAGGCTAGTATTGTTTTGATTGATTTAATTATTACTGCTTATATCCACCAAATGTCCTCTGAAGATATGAGACGAAATAACTTCATTATTGTTTATATTACTTGCCGAAATATTGTGAAACTCACTTTATTCTTAATAAAGCTGTTATAAATAATCAACAGTGGTTTTCCTTTGTTTTGTTGCTCTCCTTTTTGAGAGAGCTGTTTCTGTTTACTGGGACTGTAAAAGGACACTATACGCGAGCCTTGTATTCTCAGTTGAATAAGTTTTCTTAAAGCCTACACCTTCGTATTTTGTCATTATAAAGACATTTACGAATAATGGTCTTTCTTTCCAAGTTGCATCGAAATTTTAGAAGAGGATTATTGTCCGTATTTCTTGAAATATGATCAAAACATCATTACTGTTTTGGTTTTGTTTGCGGCTTTTGTATATTATAGCATATCAAATAATATCAGGTGATCTAAAGAATTACTAACAATACTTTTCTTTTATTATTCGGACCAGCATGAATTGGGAAAGGCAAAACCACCTACAGCAGGTAACGACAGAGAATGAGAAGAAAGGACTAAGCATACAAGAAGACAAAATGCATGGTCATCAGTGAGAGGTAGAGTCCGAAATGCGATGTGCAGGTCGGGAACACTAGAATCAAGCTGACGCGAAATATATGGGAAACTTCTTGACAGAGCACAGTAAGTACGACACTGAAAACAAAGACGTATTGGGATGTCCAAGGACACATTCGAAAAGCTGGGCATATTACGAGACAGGGCATTTCTTTGGTAACAAATATTGAGCTATTACATGACATCTGTTCTTCTTTACGGCAGCGAATGTTGGACGATTTCCTCAAAGATGAAGAAAAGACTCGAGGCGACAGCGATGTTTTTCTACAAAAGGATGTTAAGGAGCGGGTGAGCAACGATGAGGTCTTAGAGAGGTTGCATACAAGGAGGCATATACTTAACATCAGGAAAATTTAGCTGAAGTTTCTGGGACAAATAATAAGGGAGGAGGGCTCGGAGAATCTGATACTTACGGGTGGAATAGAGGGAAAGTGAGAGAGGGGAAAACAACGCATGACATACATAGCGGACTTAAAGAAGTGGATGACAGAACGTGGTCTGTGGGAGGAAGCAGAGGGAAGGAACTTGTTGCGAACTGCAAGGGATAGAGGGGTGTGGATAGCAACGATCGCCTACGTCCTGAAAGGACATGGCAAATAAAAAGAAGAAAGAAAGAAGTGGATATACATGGCTTACAACTACAAAATATAACAAAACGTGGAGAAACTGGATCGTCCTTTTCATGAAGAGACACGCCACATAAAAGTAGCTGATATGTTTTTTCTTTGATTATATTATTTTAATTGTATGCTTATGTCGTCCTTCTGATAATTTGAAAGTAAAATATTTATATTAGTTTGTTTTTTAATTACTATCACTTGTGTCCTAAAATTTTTCACTTTCATTACAGTTTTTTGGGAGTTCATTTTTTATGGTCTTCCAAGTGAGATAGGATGGTTTTAATTGAAATATCTTGCATTATTCGCCCCAATATCCAGAAAGTATTGCGCTGGTCCCAATGTCCTAGCATTCCAAGTTATATCGGAATATTTTAAAGGAATTATTTTCCTTAGTTGTAGAGTGCTTAGGAAAACCTTTTTATTATTCACTTTTTGTATAATCAGTGGTTGCATCTGATTTCTAAATCGGCAGAACATTTACTGATGTAATTTCAAATGAAGGCTGAATTTATATGACCTGGGCCTCATAATTCTTCGAATTTAGATTGTTGTTAAAATAACTCGAAGCAAGTAAGAGGAAGGGAGTTCTACTGACGGGAAATTCAAGATATGAAGCTATTGGAGTAGAAGAGACGGCTACATTTAACCGTTTCGACAGTGAAAGGGTGGGACTGAGATGCTAACTTAGTGGCACGTTTAAATTCATGAACTTTGGAAATTAGCGAAAGTAGCTCGTCGGAGCAGTTAACGTGAAAGTATTTGTAGAATAGAAAAGACAGTGGGAGACGACGGCACGTCTGTGAGAGAGCGACTATAATCGAGATACCAGATCAAGACCAACCACATTGCATATCCGTCTCTGGATTTTGTCGAGGACCTTAAGACTAACAGCAGGGGCATTTACGTATTTGCCGTATAGTGTAAAGAAAAAAAGTTAATTTACATTATTTACATTTTTCGGACTGTTGTCCTCATCTTCGCTGTCATATTCACGACATTTCAGCCGTTGTACGCCCAGGCCTTCATCACGTGATTGGAATTTTGAACATTTGTTTCTAGTTCCACGTGTCATGCCTCTTCCGGATATCTCAGTTTCAGCTATTTCCTTTTAGTAACTCAACACTCCAAGACTTTCTTCACTTCTATTGTGGCCAGGTATTGAACTAACAGCTCTTTGGGTCAAGTCACTGGATCACTTCAACTAACTCTTTTATCCACTGGGCCTGTATCCTTGGGAACAATGTAAATAATGTAAATAGTGTACATAATACCTCATCTCAGAAATATAGACATATAAAAAGTTAATCAATTTCTTTAATCATTTCACCCGAAGTAAGGCGCTAATGCCACTAATGAGAATGAGAAGATAAAAGTCGGGATATAGGACAACAAAAGTACACGTTTCAAGAAGACAGAAGATAGCAATTGGCATTGCATTTAATTTTTTAAAGATTGTAGGTCCAAACACGGATATGCATTGTGTTTTGCTCTTATCTGGCATCTCGTTTACGGTTGCTCTCTCAGTATTTAATATCCCACCCACGACGAACATATGTGGCACAAGGCCGAGTTTAAAGTGTGTTTCTCCGATCCCGTAGGCTCGGCCAAAAATATACTATTTGAACCTATCTAGACGGGTTCAGGGCCTGTTTACCTCCCCGGACGAAACCTTGCCCTTCGGCAAAGCTTCGTCCGGGTTCCTCTCTGCCAAAGCAACGAATTCGACAGACGTCGAGACTATCTCGACGAATCTCATTTTCACGTATCTCCACGTTGCTCTCTCACAGACATGCTGTCGCCTCTTTCTGTCTTTTCTACAAATACTTTCATGGTAACTGCTCCGACGAGCTATTTTCGCTAGTTCCCAAACTACATGAATTTAAACGTGTCAGCATCTCAGCCCCACACTTTCACTGTCCAAACAGTTAAATGTAACCGTCTCTTCTACTCCAATACTTCACATCTCACAGTTCTCGTCAGTAGAACTCCCTTCCTCTTACTTAGTTCCCTGATAGCTATAATCTCTAACTATTCAAATGCATTGTCAATCGACATCTCCAGATGTTTTCATCTATTCCCCGACCTTCTCTTCATCCTTTCCTCTATCATGCCTCTTTAATCTTGCTCTCACGAACTGTAACCCTTTGCGTGCTAGAGGCACTCCCGCATTGCTTGGGGGGAAAAGCTTAAAAAAATATAATTCTTTTACAGAAGTAAATGGATTTTTTCACATATTTGAACTCAAGCAATGTTTTATTCTTCATGATTCTCTCTATCTCTTGATTTCTCTTTCTTTTTATTTCTTTTTACTTCTTTGTTCTCATTCTATTTGAATGAGAACAAAGAAGTAAAAAGAAAGATTTAAATTTTTTGGAATGCCGAATCTCACCCACAGACGTAATGAATCATCTTTATAAATTTGCCAAACCTGTCATACTATGTAATAATCAGTTCAGGGTCACTAGACAAGTGTAAACTACGCCCGATATGACAACATAATCCATTAACTGATAGCATTAGGCGTTCTGAATGAATAAACTTTATTGCCTCAGAGAAATACGCAGCATGTGTAATCGAAAATGTATACTCTTTCTTTGTCTGTTCTATCAACTATTTATATAACTCATTACCGGATGTATTAAACGCATATTTCCCAACTTTGATTCATTCTAACAATTGTATATCTATTAACGCAAGAAGTTCTGTTGGTTGAGAGAAAAAAAAAATCACTGTCACTTCGTTTGCACCCATAAGACCAAGGCAAGCTTTAGGAATTTTCTACTGCATCGTAATAGTCGTTCTTAGTCAGCATTTGCATTAGCAATCTAAATATTTCAGTTGGAAAGTGTAAATAATTGAGGATTGAACAAACTAACCTTTTTCAAAAAGCTTCTCAAAAACTCGCCAAGTTTAGCCTTGGATTTAAATAAAGAGAATCTCAATGTCCAAGAATCAATGCAAGCGTTCCGTACAAATAATATCTATACTGTTGTGGTAGGATCCACCTAATTTGCATAGTGGAGTACCGACCATATAAATATGGTTGGTACCGGGAAGAGAGGGAGGGTATCAAGAGATTCAACCAGAGACTCTGCCCGACTGCGACTCAGTCAACACATTCTCCAGGAACGGTCTTACCAGGAATATACAAAAGACTATATGTAAATATTGTGTACACTTTCTTGTTTCAATACATTTTGTTCTAAGTACATTTTATGTTGCATTATTATTCCATGCATTAGTCAAGTTTCAACATATACTATGTATAATAGACATTCCAATGTACTTGTTTGAGGTTAAATTCTGTTACTCTGAAGCTTAAACAGTCAACAACGATAAATATCGCCAGAAGCCAGAAAAAAAAAATCCGCTCGTATAAGCCTGATATAATAATTTGAATGGAAACTTCGCTCGAGAAACCTGCAAAATGATTATAATTAATAACAAAAGTGGGCTAATTATTTTCATTTATTAAACTAACAGACTTGTTTTTTACGGCTTATCAACCTTTTGTATGTTATTTAAAGACGGAATATATATTTTGCATTGTAATAATAATTACTTTTTTGTGAGTGACTATTGTATTAACATTTTTGGAGATAATAATGATTTTCAGATACAAGTCTATTACTATTTAATTCAAAGATGAGAGAAGAGCCAGATTTTTACCGTTCCCAAAGGTATTTGCCCGAACCCGACTGGAATTTGAACCTGGCTTTCCGACTGTTTATTTTAAACCGTTATCTATTACACCTGCACATCTAAACTTACAGCACCTGCTATTTCCAAATGATAACCCATCTAGATACTGAACAGTGACGTGACTGTAATCCTCGTTTGTTAAAATTAATTACAACCTGAGTAATGATAAGCCAAAATTTACTACTAAAATATCGCAATAGTTCATTCATATTTTTATAAAATTAACAACAAAAACTTCATTTCATAGTTATTTATAAAATGGCTAATAATAATTATTCCACTATATTTGTTTTATATATTTTTATAAATTTCTGTGTTATACGTCATAGAATGATAGATTTCTTTTCAAATTTATTTCTTTATAAAATAGCAAATAATAAATCTTTATAAAAGGTATAATAGATATCGCATTTTACTTGGTACCCATTTTTATAATCATGGAAAAAGACATTGATGGGGGGGGGACAAAAGTGTACACAATAATAGCAGTGTCAAGGAAATAACTGTCCTTTTGAGAAAAGGTTCTTTGCGGGCACCAAGCTTCACTTCCTGCCGCATGTTTCCTCAGATGTCGCGAGCTTCCTTCACTCTTCCCATCTATTTTATTAGTATTGTTTTTTGAATTGTCTCCTTTATTCTTCTTCCTCCGTAATTCTTTCCAGTGCATTGGTGATTATGCATATAATCCATATCTTCATGATTCACTTCCAAGTCAAACCCGAAATATATCTCCGCATTTATCTCTATCTGAATTTCACGCCCTTGTCCGTCGAAACAGATAAAACCACTCGTTTACAGGACTACTTTTCCTTGTTTCCACACAACATCTAGAATGTATGAGCCATTCTAAACTACCTTCTAATCTAACATTTCTTTCTTCATAATTATTGCTACATTCATTTTGGGACCAGTAATATTTTGTGGAGTTTATTGACTGCAAAATGACAGCAAGACTCCACAAAGCGCCTGAACATTCTTCAGTAATTTTTTTTTAAATTCAGTAATGCTAGTTTCTAGTTCCAATATTTTCGCAGGCGATTTAGGGATTATTTGAAGCACTAAAATAATGATGGTCACCGTTGTCATAATCAAATTCTCTGAAAAGATGGCGCAAGAGGAAATGAAATCTCAAATTTTTCTTTTATTCATCTTATCCTCCGCTGAAATAGTGTTATCTACAGTCATCTTCTAGTCGTCGTGTAAGAAGACTGATGTTTTCACACCAATAGTCACTGGATAGGAAGTTTTATAGTCCAATGGTTGCCTATGTTCTGAAGGGACACGTCTTGTAAAAGATTTAATAGATTGTGGATTACCGTTACATAGATATTCTATTGTTAGAGTATATAATCTCTCAAAGAAAACATTCGTATTATAATTAATATCAATGTTTGACCAGTGTTTCTTTATTCATATTCTTCTACATTTTATTATTTCATTCTTGATCTAATTTAGCAAATTTTAAATAATATAAAAAATAAATAAATTCTTGAGTATTAAGCAAAAGAATTGTCACGTTATCCGTATTCACTGTCAGAAAAAAAAAAGAAGAAAAATTCTCCCTCGTAGAATCAATGAAAGCTTCAGTCCGAAAATACATGTAAATAAAGGTAAATCCTCATCCCAGAAATTGCATTTTATTTTTTGTTTTTTCATGTTTAGGTTCATATTTTCTTTTACATTTCATGTCCCATCACTCGCCACAGAATGCTTCTTTTTTATTATCTGTAAATTGCCATGCGTTCTTGGAAAAGATATTTGTGTGACATCTCCGTTGCCTTTGGATTTTTTTCTTCTTTTGCCACCGCAAGCTACAGAATTTATTTTATCCTGCTATGTGCCAAAAGGAAGTGAAAGACTCATGACTTTCTCAAGGACATTTCTAAGAAAGTGAATGCAGCCGACAAACGAGGAATTTGAACTATTCTCGCCGACTTCACTTCCAACCGTAATCTGTTACACTACCCACACATCTTTTCGTTTGTTGCAGCAGTTCATTAATATTAAACACATAATAACTACTAGGCTGGCATCTCGCTCTCACCCTTTCACTGTCGAAACTGTTAAATGTAGCCGTCTCTTCTTCTCCAATATCTTCATATCTTGCACTTCGCACCTGTGGAACTACCTCCCCTTTTCCTGTTTCTCTGATAGGTATAATCTCCAACTATTCAAATGTAATGCAAATCGACATCTCCAGATGCCTTGATCTATCGCTTATTCTTCTCTTCATACTTCCTCTATCACTCCTATTTGCTCTCGCTCCAACTGATTGTAATCCCTTGCGTGCTAGTGGCTTCTCGCCTTGCTTGGGGTGAAACGCTTAAAAAAAAAAAAAAAAAAAAAAACAAAACTCCATAGCAATTGGATAATTATAAAATTTTATTGATAATGTGGAGCTTTTTATAGACTCATGCTGCCCACATCATGACACGAATGATTGGACTTGTACAATTTGGAAAATGTCATCTTTTTTCATCCAATAAAATGCCCAAGAGCAGCTCAAGACATAGTGTTACCAAATAAGGCTGTTGTTTGAGTGTGAGTGTAGGAGATAAGAAGTAAATATTTTAAGGATATGGAAGATAGATAATGCTTGACCTAAAACTTGAAGAAACGACCTCTTATCGCGAGCGTGTTCCCCAAAGTAGTGGCTCTTGTGAAGAAGTTGTCTGAATAAAACTTCCTTCTTACTAGTGGATTACGAAAGAAATGAGGATTCGATCCTGTATACCTTGTATTAGGCGGGTTTTTATACCCTTTGAATTTATGTGACCAATAATTTGTCCTCTGTACAAAATAAGGGTAAAAAGAGCATTGACACGAAACAGCGAGAAAAAACAGGACAACACTACATTGAGTGGAAAAAAGAAACGTCATATCAGAAAGAGGAAGAAAAAAAGGGAAGATGGAAAAATTGAAAAAGGGGTTGATATTTCACAGATCAACGTCACATATGCAAACGGCCTTCGCGTTCATAAATGAATGCTCATTATCGAACAATTCAAATACCATTTTGATCGTCCAGGTAATCTCTCAGTCCTAGTGAAGACATGCACGTCTTTATTGTTGTATAAGAGAAAGCACAGCTAAAGTCATGCGAACCAAACAGTTCGTGTTAATACTCCTTCACTGCATCAGCACTAATTTTGTGTTATGGATCCTTTGCTGTCTTCTATTTTTGCCTTCATAATGTGTCGATCTTGGCAAGCAGCTGCACGACGTGGCAGTTCAGAATACGGTTTATGTTTGAAAGGTGATATATTTAAACAATGTTGCCAAAATAAGACCAACTTCGCTGTCCTGGATATGAAGTTAAACGACATCCGCGTCCTGGGTAAGTCGATAAACTACACCCGACAGCAAAGACTTTGATCAGGAGGTCGTGGAACCACCTCTTAATTTCTAGTGTTCCCAAGTCCACACTTTACCAGTAGTACATTTTTGAAAAAGAAATAGATTGCCAGCAATACATTTTTAAAAAAATACTACTCGCAGTACATTTTGGGGGAAAATATTAGCAGCAATACATTTTTGAAAAAACATATTACCAGCAATAAAAATCTTGTCGGCATTAAATAACAAAAATTACCTCTACATAGAGGATAGTCTATTTCAAACCGTTCGATATGTCGCTATCATCAGCCCCTAAGTGTCTGTCTCGGATTACTGTTTTAAATTTATTTTCAATGTCAGCCCTCCTCTGGTAGACGCCTTGTTAATGAGAATGTGTTTGTGTTAGTGATTGGTGGGGGTGTAAGTTATCTTATCCCGGGGTGTGAAAGTGGTCTGGAATTTGAGTTTATTTATGGCCAGGACCTTTCGTTGTTTGTAGTTTAATAAGTTCCTACTATGTGGCGTTTCTTATACAAGCCCCAAGAGTGTTTTTTTTCTGGGATTCACAGTAAATAGTTTTTGTATTACAGGTGCCCAGTATTATGAATAAGCGAAGGGGGATTTAAACTTAAGCCCGTTAAGATTAATGTAAATTAGTTGAATTGTAGATTTATAGATTGTGGGTAATACCAGAGCACCCAATGGAATAAATCATGCTGTCCAACACATATGCGTACATATGTTCATACATATATATATATGGACATTTACATGTCCATACATATATGCCACTATACGTACACATACACTCCTACATATATGCACATGCATTCTTATGTAATTTTGAATTTATTTCTATGTCTACATTTTGGGATTAGTTCTTTCTGTTGATTTAATAGTTTGCATTGATCTTTATATTTTATTATCCTGATTTTTCTTCTAAACATAGCTTGCACCTATCCTATGGGGTGGTGTTCACGAAACCTAGAATTTTCCAATTTGTTTGAGAATTCAGACCCTTTTCCTTCAATTCCCAAAATATTTTCGAAAAGTCTGTTTGGTGTTTTAATTTTGGATTGGCGAATGAGTGTCGATGTCTAGTGATTCTCTTTTTAATTTCTCCTGCAGAAATGACGATGTAAATATGATGGTCTGTCGTATATGGTTGTCTGGTATACTACCCTAGTGGATCTGCACTTGCCCTTTACTGGGCAGTTTTACGTAATTCTATAATTATCGGGGGTTTTCCATGTTAGATTTAGTTTTTTTCCCATGGAATTTACTTAAAATGTAATTGTTATGGGAATTAATAATTTGGTACATATTATCAGTGCGGAGTAGCTAAAGCAAAATAGTACAGGCAATAGAGCACGATGTATTTTAATAACACACACACACACACACACACACACACACACACACACACACACACACACATATATATATATATATATATATATATATATATATATATATATATATATATATAATTATTTATTTTAAAAAATTATAACATAAATATGTTATAAAATCACTTCAAAAATAGCCATTTTGTTTCAACACCTCCGGTGT
>CAHIKZ030000380.1:1365000-1510000 GCA_903632075.3 Acanthosepion pharaonis | reverse complement strand
TAAATTACCAGTCATCAACTAACGAATCTCGTCTCATTGTGTAAAAATGAATCCGAGAGAATTAAACAAAACAATGTATTTTCCCCAAATGGTATTAAAAGTTCAAAGAACATTACATTACAAATCGAATTTTCTTATCTGAACATATCAGATACAATATAAATGCCTTAATCTTATGTATTAATTCAACTGCCTGGTGGCTGAAGTAGTTGGTATAATTTTGGATTTGATAAACTGATGAAGTAATTTTGGTCTTTTTCCTAGTTTTAGAATTATTTTGTAAAATTATATCTTAATGTTTACTCGTTGTTGCTGAAAGGGCTTAAATGTGTGAAAATGGCCTCAATCAGCATCCGATTTTTTTTAATAACACAGCTTTTTAAAAATTATGGCCTAACTTCACAAAATACATTATCAAAATATTGTCTATGCAGGGGTCGGCAAAGTACGGTACGCGTGCCAAACATGGCACGCCAAGTAATTTCCGAATGGCACACAGTGGTGTGAGGTACATAGTTCCGTGATGACAGGCAATGTCTAGCACGCTTGGAAGTGTCATTGAGGACCCAACATTCGTCAGTGGTGAACACTCGATCAAATATGCGTACATTGCTGTGCAGAGAGCAACGAGGGACAAGCTATCATCGGTCTTCGAAACAGGAATGGAGTTTTATCCCTTGTTTCCAGCTTACGGTTGGATTTCTGGTTTCTTCTAAACTATATACATTATCTTTCACTTGTAGTAGCCCCTTGCGTCATTATCGTCTTGCTTTGGATGAATTGATTAATATATATATATATATATATATATATATATATATATATATATATATATATATTGCGATTGATAGATAGATAGACAAATAGACAGGTTGGGATGTTTAATAAGCGAATGATCTCAGTGTGTGACTTGACGATAAAGATACGACAGATGTTTGTTATTAAAGCCACGTTTCTTAAAGAACATTACTGATTTATATTCTGTCAGGTCATCAGAATAGGTTACTTTTTTGAGGAAGGCGGGACTTGGAAAATCCTTGCTAAATGTTGATGAAAATAAAAATGTCCTTGCCAATATCACACTCCCAAGCAATTTACTCAAGTGGCGATTGGTGGGTGTGTTTGATAGGATTGATGATATCTTCATGAAATGTGTGTATGTTTGCATTGCAGAAGTTGGTAAGGAAGACATCTGAATTTTTCATGGCACAATTCAGATTTCGTTTTCAAGTAGGGTGTGCTTATGTCGCACGCCCACCATTTGAAAGAAAATGTGGGTTTTTTTTAAGAGATCAGTTTCGGCTTTCAATTATCTACTTGTGTTGATTGCGTACCAGATAAACATTTTCAGCATTGCATTAATTATTCGTCCAACACTATCTATCTATCTATCTGCAACTGCTCTTTGCAATATACTGGAAAACCTTGCAGAAATTTTAAGAAATGTATCTGTGAACACAAAAACAATTCATACACTACAATTTATCAAATGCATTAGTCATTTTTAGAAATAAATTCATCCACATATTCTATCTAAAGAATGCCACACTTATTCAAAGACAAAGTAACTTACTTAGACTGAACATTACTGAGAGCGCCGACATCGTGTCCTATCAAAATATAAATCTACGCGCCGGATTTTTTCAAATATCTCCGTTTCTGAAAGAATTACATCTTTCCAAAAAACAACATTCATGTCTATAAAAATGTTAAAAAGAGAATGGTTAAATCCATAAATTTCTATTATTTGAAATATATAATACATAAATTAATTGTAAAGTAAAAAAATATAATTATTAATTACATCATTTGAAAAAGAAATAAAAACAAGAAAAATACATTTAGTCACTTTTGTTTATTCTCAGCCAAATTACGTCATTTATCATCCTCCATCATTTTACAGAGATTTTTCAGGTAGCCTGATTTATAAGCGTTGACATGAGTGATGACAAAGTTAATTTTTTGGATGTCTTCATCAGTTTTTAGTAATTAATAGTGTTATTATCAATGCACACACACAGACACACACACAAATATATATATATATATTTGAACAATAAAAAATATTAAAAAATTAAAATCTTTAGACACACTAGGTTGTAGATTAATATTCTTTCGTTTTTTTTTATTATTATTCCATTTAGATTCCTCGACTACTTTCGACCAAAATGACCATCATCGGGAGGAGAAATATTTCTGCTTGCTGATAGCAGTAAACTACAGAAATGAATCTTTTGCCGGAGAAAATGAACTTTTGTCTGTAGTCTTCATTTGTTTTTTTAACATATATATATATATAGTGACAGAGAGAGAGAGTGAGAGAGAGAGAGAGAGAGAGAGAGAGAAAGAGAAAGTGAAAGAGATTATAAAAATATATTTTTAAGATATGCTATATCGATAGATAAAATTACTCAGTAACAGGGAAAATGCGTGTGCAAATAAAAGAGTGAATACTGAGGCCAAAGCCAAGTGACGACAGTCTTTTTTCATACCTGATCGTAATTTTCCTGCCATCTTCTGAAGATTGCATTCAATCATGATATATATATATATATATATATATATATATATATATATATATATATATATATATATATTGTTAATACATTATTTATTATATGCGGGTGTGTATGTGTGTATGTATGTGTGTTTATATATATATATATATATATATATATATATATGGTAATGAATTATATCTTTACTAATCCAACAGATTTATATCTCTTAAAGCGATATTAAATTTTTGGATATGAAACTATGCAAGTATGAATAATTCGATGAATTTCTTACGAGAAGGATTTCGCTTAATTGTACGATTCAATGATCGCATCAACGTAAGCGCTGCTCCGTGGCCGAGATGTTTGATGTACATTCGCTCTAACCCCGGTTTCCCTTTGCTCAGAATCCCGCGGTTCGAATCCAGCCTAATAACGCATTGTTTTTTTCCCTTTAATATAATTCCTCGAATATTGAACCCGGTAGATACATATACTTTTTGTAATATTTAGCACCTATTTTCTCTCCCGAATCCCGAATTGGGAGAAGCAATTAGTCACTATCAGAAGACACGGGAAAAAATTGGTCAAGATTTGTAGATGAGCGTTCATCACCTGATACTCTTCACTGTGTAATATATATATATATATATATATATATATATATATATATATATATATATATATATATATATATATTCTATTGTATGGATATGAGTTTGTAATCCTAGGTTTCAGGCTTTTGTGATCATCAGAAAACTGTTATATTGTATCTATTTGACGATGGGGAATTTCCTTCTTTACTTGTTTGGGATGACACACTCATACACACAGACACTTACATACAGGTGTATGCATTTTACTTGACGCAAACGCACCCATTTAAACAATCTGAGGCCAGGTACACATACACATCCATGCATTCGTGCATAGATACACACGAAATTATAATTCTATTTCGTTGTTGGGAGTGTGGATTTTTATGTGTAACGTTGTTCCTTTCAACGAGGAGCGGGTAGGTGGTATTCTTGACTCTTTTCCGATCTACCGCCTGCGTCGTTAGACAAACCTACACTCCCTCGCGCGCACACACACACACACACACACACACACACACACACACACACACACACACACACACACACACACACACAGAGTATTTACTCTCTCCCCTCCACTAGGACGAGATGCGACACAAGGTATATTTTTTGGTGGGGGACCCGAGTGCGTACGCCCGGGACAGGAACAAAAATTCCCCCTCAGCTTCCGCAACCGTCGGTTGCGCTGGCCTCGGTGCGAGCGCCGATCCCTCCCTCTGCTGCAATCGGAGGGCGCTGCTTCGGTTATCTGTTCCCCAGGGCTAGGCACTTCTTCAGTATTATTTTCCTCAATTGCCCCTCTGTCCTTTGACAGTGAAACCACTGAGTGCACTCAGTCCAAAGACAGACACGCAGCTGTGAGATGATAAGTAGACATGTTGGAAAATTACTCCAAAAAGCTAACATGTAACTACTCAAAAAGAGTAAGTTACACACTACGCACATGCGTAGAAGCGTACATACATTTTGGTCAAGTTGGGTTCTGTTTGTGGACATGTTGATGATGATGTTTGTATTTTCAACGCTGACTGTTTATATGTTATTGGCGATTGTAATTATGCTGATAGCCATAATTGTGTTATGTGTTATGTTATGTAATAACTGTTTTATTAATTATTATTAATCTGTTAATGATAGTTATTGATGCACTAAGTGTAAATTCAGCTTTAATGATAATGGAAGTGAAGGTAAAAGAATGAGAGAAATATTACAATCTTAATTATGATAAAAGTTCGAGTATCCTCTCTCTCTCTCTCTCTTCGCGTGCTCGCGCATACAAACACATACACAGCCACACATAATATTATCATCAAAACTTTACTAAAGTCCATGGCTTGAGGAGTGAATGTCATCCTTAATGTAATTCTTAGCATGATTTTTTTTTATCCCTAGTGGTAACAGTGGGGGATTTTCTACAGGAAGCAACGTCAGAATTATATACACATATTAATGCAACAGCACTGAAGCATGAAGGCATTACTACAATGCGCTCACGAAACATCGAAGTCAACATGACAGAAATAACACCACTCAGTTAAGTGATAAGTTTCACTCTCTCTCTCTCACTCTCTCTCTCTCTCTCTCTCTCTCTCTCTCTCTCTATATATATATATATATATATATATATATATATATATATATGTATGTATGTATGTCTGTATAATAAACGATTATATAAATATTTTGGCCCAACTAAGAATACTTTCAAAATGATATATATTATGTTGTAGAATTTTGGCATATTTGTCAGTGGCTTGTATTGATAAATTTTCAGAAAATATTCTCATATTTATATGTATATGTGTACATGTGCCTGTGTGTATATATGTGTGTGTCGCTACTCTAAAATTCATAATACTTGTTTCCAGACTACGCCCTCAAAGAAATGACTTTTTAAATTTTTTGGTGGAGTGATTTCAGAAGATGTGTTAACTATCCGTAAAGACATCGGAAAATTTAGGCATTTCTAATTCATAAACAAATCTTTATTTCCTGAGATTATCTTATAGGTCCCTCCAATAATTCGCTAAGAAATCATTATAGCATAATGATAAAAGGTCCGAAACTTAATAAAAAACAAAGTTTCATCATTAAAATATTTATGCTATTATTAAGAGGAAAGAACAAAATATTTTTAAAATATATTATAAAATTTGTTCCTTCTTTTTAACACGTTCTAAATTTGGGTAAAAAATCCCGTTTTTTTTTTTTATTAATTTTGTAAAACTTGTGGCCATCGTCATATTTTAATGCAGCAGTTTCGAGGGAAATCCATTAGTTTGGAAATTCTTGCAAAAACCAAATAATTGTCTAATTTAAATGAAACTTTCAGGACTTATTAAAAAATGAATGAATTTTTTTTTTAATTTTTACTTTTAGAAAATCTTGGTAAAAATATCTTTTTTTTTTTTAGATCTGTTACAACCTAAATTAATTTTATGAAATTTTGTAGAATTTCAAAGAATTCGCAAATTGTTTTATATTACTTATAAGCAGGACTCGTTGGAGAAATTAAATAATCATTTTTTTCACAACTACTGCGAACTTTTTAAAAATCTACTCCAAATCGTAAAATCAAAACACCAAAAAAACTATCTAATTATCTAATTAAATAGGCTTTTATTTGCTTTTATAAATAATATACATTAAGGACATTATTATCTAAAGAAAATAAATTCGATGAATAAAGAATTTTTACAAGAATTGTTTTCATTTTTCTTTTCATTTTTTCATTTTTCTTTTCATTTTTTTCATTTTTCTTTAATTTTAAAAAATGTTTTAAAATTCTTTCATGAAGAGTGTGGGGTCGGTTATTAAGTTTTTAAATGAAGACTATATTTACTAAACGAAAATTAAAAGCTTAATACAAATGATGTTTCCAAAACCTTTTACGATAATTAAAAAAAAATTTTTGCGCGTCAAAATGTTATTTTTTTTTAGTATGATATCTCATAGATGACATTATGGTTAAAAGGTCACGTGTTTCAAAGCTTGTCTCCTCCTTGGGAAAAGCCCCTTGACATGTAAAAGTCACACTCTCAGTTATTAAATTAAAAATTAAATTGAGATAATAAAATTATCTCATTTATCAATATATACAATTAATAACTCAGTTCTCTTTTTTTGCTTCTAATGAACTGTCCGTATGTTTAATACTTTTTTTTAGATTCTAGAAATTAACTTTAGCTCTACCTATGAGGCTTTAGGTTTTTGTATCACATTTTCCGTCGTCTCTCTCTACACTACCCAGATATTTAAACGTCTACATCTGCTTGATTTTGGTATCGCCAATACGGAGCACAATCTTTGTGCTTTCTCTTTTGCTGTCAAACATGTGTTCTGTCTTAGATTTAATAGATAGTCCTTTCTTGTTGCTACATAGTATAATATTTCTTCAGTTTCCTTTCTGAGTCTGTGATCAACAGTGTCATCTGCGCTGTAGATAACTATAATTAACTGACGATTAAATTGTTACGTTAAACTATTTTAATAGATGTATTCTCCATAAATTTCTATCATTTTATTATATCCCAGGCTTGTGAGATGAACAAAAATAAATTAAATTAAAAGACAAGTCTATTTTAACACATAATAAAACAACTTTTATTCATTTACTGCTTGACAACAGTATTTGTATTTAAATTATGAATTCAACGTCTGCGTTAGCTTGTGATCATGTTGAATTCAGAAGTGCCACGCTGATCTGGCGGACAAGGGAAGTAACTCAAAAGTTATCATCCTTTATCGGGAAAATAAGTTAGCATCACCTAACACCTATATTTACCCAATAGAAATCTATGTTTTTGTGCGCTAGGATTTGATTTCCAGATCATCTTTAAGCATAAGTCTATTCTACCTAGATTAATCAGATTAAATCAGAGCATTTTGTCAAAATATGACTATGAAGATAAATAGTATTTTCGTTACTTTCAAAATGTTATTAATATTATTCGTATTAATTGCATTTTAAAATAATTATTACTTTAAAAATTGAATGTGCGTTTGGTAAATACTATATAATTATGATTAATCTCTCTTTTATTTATGACCCGTGATGGGATATTTGATACGCTTTCTCACTTTCAGGATTTAGTTAAATGTAAATTGTCATAAATGCAGGCTTTTATAAATTCTTTTGTCAGCATAAAATGCCATTTATATTCTTTATCCGTGTATAAAATCCTTGTTTACAAATTCTACCTCTTATCTAAACGCAACTGTTTTAGATTTTTGAATGATTAATATATTCCCTAAATCTTTTCATGAACAAAATATATTTGGTTGGGTAATTGCTAAGTATTAATTTAACAGTTATTTTCTATTATACATTCTGTTTTGTATTTAGCAGTAACAGGACAGAAAGGAAATGAAAAAATGGAGAGGCACTTTCTATGAATTATCTGATTAAATGACTAATCTTGCGTAACATATGAGTTTCTAAATAAAAGCGAAAACTAAGTTAAAATGCACATTATTTACACATTATTCGGACTATTGTCCTCATTATTGTCGCCATATTTATTACAACATTTCGGCCGTTGTACGCTCCGGCCTTCTTCAGGTTGTTGGAATGTCGAACTGAACCCTTTATTTCACTCACTGGGGTAGACTATTCTATTTCCACGTGCCATGTTTAATGGATGTCAGTTATCATTTATCTCCTGTTAATTCCATCTGAAAGAACTCATACTCTTTGGGTCCTGTCAATGGATCTAACCAACGAGCTTTAGACACTGTGCCATGTGTCCTTGAGTACATATGTGTATGAATTTCTGGGTATTATAAAACTAATGACTCAGCAGTCATTTTTACCTGTGCTCATATTGCAATTTTCTGCTGTTATCATTTCATGTTTTTAACAAAGCTCACATTGCAACTTTTTGTTGTTATTATTGCTTTTTCTCTGGCACTCCTTATTACTGGTTCCCATATTCTATTCATTTGTATGCTTGGTCGGTTCAGGAGATATTTGTGGCCTAGCATGTGTGCTGATTCCTTAAGTTTACAAATTTTCCAATGGTCTTCCTTGTCTATAATCTCAACCTGATCCCACAGAGGGCGGTGATCTCCCATCTTTCTCCATATGTGGTCAGCCACGCCTGATTTTTCCAGAAATATAGACAGATACTAAGTTAAAATGCATTAAAAAATTAAAAAAAAATTATTCAATCTTTAATTTTAGTTTTAATTCCAAACTCATAGATTACATTTAATATTCCCAATAATCAAAAGACTTTACTGTATTTCAAACCGAATTTAAATTGAATGGAAGCTTTTTCTGCTCATCAATAAAATCTATAATTCTACTAATATTGACAAATCTGTCAACACAACATATGTCTGGATTTTAGAAAAATCTTTCAGAAATAAAATATATATTACTGAAATTTTATATGAGGGATTTTGATTGATTTAAAGTTTAATTAATAAAAATTGAAACTAATATTACTTACTTTTCGTTTTAAATATCGCAGAAGTCTTTTTTTTTTTTACACGGACAGGTGTGTTTTTCGGACTTGTTTACTGAATTATTGACAGCATGCTGTTTAAGAAAGATAATTGGGGTAGAACTGAAAAGAATTACTTAATGAATACAACGTAAAACATTTGTTAAGTAGTTTTTAAAAAAAGTAACAAGTAAAAAATTAAGAAAATTATCCAATAATTTATTGAGCTTTATCTACTTTGACTTTATAGCCTTCCTAACACAGACTCGTGTTGAAGAAATGTTAGAAAACCATCAATAAATTTCGATTTATTATAATTTTAATCATGGACGTATATAAATAATTGTCTTGTTTATATATCCCTCACCAAAAAAAATATTTTTAAAATATTGATTTCCGTCTTTTTCATTTATGATTAGTAAATACTTATTCAATTTAATAGCAACAACACTTGGCCGCTAGCATTTAATACAGAAGTTTTAAAGACTTAAGATTTTTGAATTATTCTATTTACAATTTTTAAAAAATGAAAAAAATTCCTGCAAAAGTTTATTATTTATGGAAAAAAATTCTTAAGACAATAGTATCCATGATTAATTAATTTAAAAAAGCAATTTTATTGCATAAAAAAGCTATTAAAATTATTGCATTTTTTATTTTTCGATTCAAGGAAGATTTTCTGCAATTGTGGCTCCTGTTTGACCAAACGGATTTGATGATTGAAATTCTCTGAGGATTTCTCCTCATAAAAATAAAACATTAAGCGATACACGATATACATTCTCTAAAGTTCATTACAATTAAATGATTGGTAAGTTAGGGTTAGGCTTAGAATAAATGATTGGTAAGTAACAGATATATATTTAGGAAAAAACAAAGATTTTCAAAATCATTTCGTTGATTCCAGAAGAATTCTTTAAAATTTCATTAAAAATCGGCAGTTATTTGATATTTTGAAGAATTTCCAAATCAATGTGTGTTTCGACGCAAGAAAATAAAAGAAAGAAACAAAAAAACTCAAATTTTCTGTACAAGTATAAAATGTCAAAAAAAAAAAGAAAAAAAAAATTTTCAGAATTTTAAAAAGGATAAAAATTAAAATTTGTCTCAGAAAATCATTTGACTTTTCCTTTTAATAGTACAAAAATTTTGACAATAATATTTTGTTTTAGGCTTTTTTCCATGTATCTTTCTTTTTTAACGAATCTTTGGAGTTTCTTATAAATGGATATATATTCCATTTAGAAATAATGAGTAAATAGTAATGAAACTAATTAAAGCAAATATAATTAAGTTGTAAAAAAATCATCTGATTTTTTAATTAAGCTCTACTTTTGAATTTATTTTCACGCTTTTCATAAATCTTGAATAACCGATACTGTATATATTTATTCTTGATTTTGAAAATACAAAGAACCGAGTCTATACCTTCTTTTATTATGATTTTTTTTGGTGTCCAATTAAGATTTTCTCATGCGAATAATCAGAATTACAATCGCAATGCATTCGACTCGAAAAATCTAGACAAAATGATAAATAAGTAAACGAAAATATTCGATGAATTAAACAAAAATGTTAACTGCTGCAGACACACTGATGTCGAAGCCCAAGTCTGAGAATTGGCTAAATCTAAACTTAGAACGAATTTATATGTGTGTGCGCATGTGTATGCGTGTGTGTGTGTGTGTGTGTGTGTGTGTGTGTCAGAGTTGTTTGGTTGAAGTTGTTCAGTGGCATATCAACCACGCTAGGTTATTCAATGCCGAAATCTAAATATTTTGAACACAATTTTTATGTCTTCAACTCAATATAATGTATAAATAGGTACTGTTCTTCATTTTATTATACATATATATTGTTGGTATTTTTATATTTTGATAACGTTTTGTTTTTGTTTGGGCGTTCAATATTTGCCCATAGCTGCAACCCTAACAGGTGCTACCACTCCAGGACAGGGTGGAACGAGAAACAACAGCAATTAAGTGTTTGTTTCACGCTTTTCAAAGAACTCCCCACCCACCCAATCTCCCGATAAGAAGCCTTGATGCTGGATGTAGTTTATCGTTATATAACAATCTCAGAGAAAGGGAGAGAGAGAGAGAGAGAAAGAGAAAGAGAAATCTGTGACAAAAGATGATGAACGATGGAAAACCAAGTAAATATAATCAATAAAATATATGAAAATGTTGATGTATTTCGTTAAAACACTTATCCGTGATATAGCGCTTTCCTTAATGGACATTTTAAAATTGCAATTTGTTAATCGTTGTATACTGCAGTGTATATTGCAGAAAGAATTTTATTAATATATTTTTTCAAAAATATTTTCTGAAGTGAGGATCTTTTTTATTTCTTGACGTTTTAATCTTTTAAACTTTACGTCATTTAAAAAAAAATATTTGTATCCAATTCTTCAATATAGTTAGGTTAGTTTCAGGCCAGACAGACTAATAAGGCAACAACAGAGGATCAAATCCACTACAATTGAAATGGTCTGTTACGTTAGCCCGTTAACCATTACGTCACAACAAGGTAACCCGCCGCATCCTGTTCTTAATTCTACGAATCTATTTGAATAATTGAATATAACGAATCCAAATGCAATTGGAACTTGGCTCTCCAATTAGTAATTCTGCGCTATAATCCATGACACCACCTGATATTCCCAAATGTTCACCGATGCAGGTACAGGCCATGTTTGAAGTTGCTTAACTTTGGTGATTGTAGGGAAACTGGTGTTTCAACTTTGATGTGGACGTAAGACCGAAGAATACTGAAAATTACATAGACGGGGCAAGTAAGTAACGAGGATGTCTTAAAGAAAATATTTACAAAAGGATATTTTTATCCAAAATCAGAAAGAATGAGTTGAAATTACTTGGACTCATAATACAGTAGGCGAACTTGGAGATCTTTGTCCTCAGAGGCATATCTAAGGCAAAAGAGATAAGTGAAGCAACAGGATTTTTAACTGGTGAGCTTCTGTGAGGGGGGGGGCAGAACGATGAGTTAGTTTTGGTACAGGAAGGAACGATATGAAGGCCCACAAGGGATAGGAAGCTGTGGAGAGCAGTGATCGTCCACGTCATGAAGGAATACAGCACATGCAGAGAAAAGATTTACTTATCCCTAGATTCTATTTGTAAGATGAAAAATGCAGACTTCCCACCGAAAACAATCGCTGACAGTCAACATCAAAAACACAACATAATATCTGTGTTCGATGGGTCTACGTATTTTTGAGCTTGAGTGAAAAATTTCGAGAAACGTGGTACTTTCTAGAGAGGCACTTGAAATATTAACATCACCCCATCTTCTTAACCTACATAGCAGTCATTATATTTGGATATTTGTATAATTTGCTGAACAAACATAGTCTATCAATCTATCTCTCCACTTCCTCTGTTCGCGTCTATCTACACCCATTTCCTGCCCATCTCAAGTAAGTATGTATATTCATATAGATGAGAAGCTATTTCGGATATATATATATATATATATATATATATATATATATATATATATATATATATATATGTGTGTGTGTGTGTGTGTGTGTGTTCAGACAAACTCTAATATTTCAGACTGTACTTCTACACAAGCATATTAGCCGACAGTGGAGTACTGAGCGAACAGTTGTCCGACGTCGTAAAGGCAGGCGCTTATGAACACCGGAGAAGGACTGGCGAAATTCCCCGCCAAACAATGTTCATATATCATCGGGCATCCGTGCTGAGTGCCAACATTGCTAGCGTTGGGGGTTCTGTCGCAAACCGCTGTAAAGCGGAGGCGGCATCCTCTGTACCCGTCGTGTTTCACTAACAGGGGACCGCTCTACTGACTACCCTTGACTGATAGCACGCTCTTGATGGATGTCGTATTCACGCCAACAAAGAAATGTCGAAAAGGCCGCCGCCATTACCGCCGTCTCTATTGCCGTTGGTACAAGAGAAAGAATGGTGTGGTTATTGGAGTCTATGAAGCATAGTAAAAAAAAATGGTACTCAGAATACTGAATATAAAATTATCTGGAGAGATGTGTTGCTCTATTGAATAGAAAATTACAGAGGTATTGCTTGCGACGTTATGAATATTGACAGTAAATACATATATCACTGACCGTAAGAAGTGTAATCAAACAAGAGACCCAAGAAATTACAAATATATACAAACACGGAAAGGTGCTGAAATTCCTCGGATCGTCCAACTAAAATATATAAATAAATAAACTGTGTTAAATGGTTTATTGTTAAAAACCTCCACGAGAAATAAAAAAATCAATTTAAAATTTTGGTAGAAGTGTAATTTATATATATATATATATATATATATATATATATATATATATGGAGAGAGAGAGAGAGAGAGAGGTGAGTAAATCAAATAACTAGATATTAGCATCGCATGTGAGCACTTTAGCGTGCATACACAGGTAAGCAAATACATATTTATCAAATTTACTAACAGGTGTGAATTAAACAGTGTCACAATTTGGTTAGATTGAGCAAAGAATTATATATTAATAAATATACATATACCTACGTTTGGGGTGCGACTTAAGTTTCGTAGTTCTACCAACTCATCAGGGACAAAATATTACGATTTTTTAAAAAAGTATATTATTATTTTTATTGTAGAACAGAGATAGTAACTCTTTTTAATGAGTTTAGATTTCTTTCCTACTAATACACAAGTGCAATAAAAGATATTACGCTAAAAGAATTTGAGAGGAGAACCAAAAATATGATAATACACACACACATACAAATAATACCACACGCAACACACACACACACACACACACACACACACACACACACACACACACACACACACACACACACAAAACACACATACAATATATTACACTCGAATTCATTATATCCACTTACGTGCTAATACCCTTGGGGAAAAATATTAACGCTCTTTTTCTCTCTCCAGGCATGGGTAAATAGAAGAACAGACTGGGTTCTATAGCCTTGGATGAGAACTGGTCTAGGAAAAGGACAACTATGAATTCAAAACATGCGGAGGGTCGTTTGTAAACCTTCAGGTACGTAGAGCACCAGGGCTTTGCATTCGCCTCTTCAAAAAGTGTGGATGGTTATGCACAAAACCTTCACTATTATCATCAAAACACATGTCTGGCTGTCGGTTCCTAGCAAGGGATCTGCGTAACTCTCATACGTTGAATACGGCGAGAGAGTCCATCATATATATATGTGTGTGTGTGTGTGTGTACACTTCAACAGATTCGTGATAACTGAAGCTTAAAATAAATATTAAAAGATTAAAATCATAGGATAGGGTAACAGATGTAAAAAAAAAAACTACGAAAATCTTCTAAGTAAATATTTCTAAAATTACTTTGTGAATAAGTACTGAAAGTTTAATTAAAATCCGACAATTATTTGTTTTTTTGCAAGAATTTCCATACAATGTGCTTTTCGCCGCAAAAAAGACATAAAAATTTCCTATGATAATTCTTTTTCTCCAAAAACACAAAAGAAATAAAATTTGTAAACAAAATTTCGGATGTTCTAAGAATAATCAAAAAAAAAAAATAATATAATTTAATAATCAAAAATCATTTAGTTTTTCATCTTAATAATAACATATAATGTTGATGATAAAACATAGTTTTCATTAAGCTTCGAGCATTTTTCATTATGATACGTTAATTTTTTTTGTATTTCAATACCGACACCTATGATCGATGTAAGGACTTCGATTTTGATTTACGACTGCGGAAAGGAATGCAAGAATCTGCGCGACCTTAAAATACACCAGCTAGGATGAAATGTATGGATAAGGGTGGCACATTTTTATCCCCTGGTAGGACGAAGGATGCGATAGGCCGGGACTCACACCACAGTTCGCCGTCCCTCCAAGCAAATGACCAAACAACCCTAGGCAATGTAATCCATAAGAAGATCAAGTGGCCTCCAGCGACTTGTTATAGCAAGTTGCAACAATTTTACGAGAACATAAACAGAATCGTCCTTACAACATCAAAAGGCAACGGTGACAGGCGATTGCACGTCTTGTCGACGTTGATAGTTAGTTATGCTACAGAACGATTTGGCTTACTCGACGAGAGGAAACAAACTTCACAGCAAGAACCGTAGGGTAGAGAGGATACAATGCCTGAAGCGGGAGTTAAGGGCACTCAAGAAAAGGTATCAGCAGGTTAGTGAAAATATTTCATAACTCTATTTGGTTAAGCGCAAGGCTAAAATCCATACTCAGTGGCATCGGAGGCGAAGAAGGAAAGAGCGAGATAGGAATCTTCGTTCACTGCAGATCCTTTTGGTTTTACTCGGAAATTGGAGATAAGCTGAGTGGTCAGCTAGAATGCTCTGCATATGATATTAACACCTATCTCCGGAACACATTGAGTGTTTCTGTAAGTGATAAGGATCTAGCCCATGCAGAAGACGTTATTAATCCAACCCAGCCAACGAAGATTTCGAATTGAATGAACTAATCTGGAAGGAGATTAGGAAAATATTGAAGGCTGCTAGATCGGCCTCAGCTGCGAGTGGAGTTCTTTTTTAAAGTCTATAAACGCTTTCCGATTCTCCAGCTCCTTTGGAAGATACTAAAAATGGTATGGCGTAGAGTTGCAGACCAATGGAGATTGGCAGATGGTGTAGGGATCCCCAAGGAAGAAAACTCCAGAGATTTTGACCAATCCAGGTATATCTCTTTATTGTGCACCGAAAGTAAGATCTTTTTCAGTATTTTATCGCGGGGTCTGACTAGTTTTCATTTGGTTAATAATTATATCGACACTTCAATGCAGAAGGGAGGAATTCCAGGTTTTCCTGAATGCCTCGAACATACTCTGGAGTAGCCACACAGATATTGAGTGAAGCTAAAGAAAGTAGGGGTGACTTCGCTGCATTGTGGTTGAACCTTTCCAACGTATACGGGTCCATCTCACATAAATTAGTAGAAGCCCTAAGGAGATATTATGTACCTGGAAGATCAGTCTATTAATCTTGGAATATTATAGCAATTTTAAGATGAGAATATCATCTAGGTTTATAGTTTCCGATTGGTACACACTCGAAAGATGTATTATTACTAGCTGTACTATCTCGGATAACCTATTTACCCTCACCATAAATATGATATTCAAATCGGCCGAAGTCGAGTGTCGAAGCCCTATGATGAAGACAGGAGTGCGTCAGCCACCGATCATCGCATACATGGACGATCTGACCATTACGATATCTTCGGTCACGGAGAGCAGGTAGATCTTTCGCAGACTTGAAAAGCTCATAGCTTGGGCGAGAATGAGTTTCAATCCTGCAAAGTCGAGATTCTTAGTTATGAAAAAGAAGAACTTAGGAAAAACTTTTAACAGATCCTTAAATGATACTTCGTGTTTATTTCTTTAAATACTGTGAGATTGAACTATGCTCATCTAAATAGAATGTAAACATTTTTGTTACTATCGTCGTTGTAAAACCAACATAAGCATTAACATTTTTATCATTGATTGTATTTTAGGGGGTTATATCTGTGATAAAAATATTATTATGCGTGTTGGTTTTAATGCGACGATGTTAAGAAAAGGCTAAATTACGCAAAAATGCAAATAACACTGACATCTCATTTTAACAGATATATTTACCATAATTACAAATAAATATCATGAAATACTAAAAAATAAATTTATTCAATAAAATCACCATTGGTTTCAACCGCGGCCTCAAGAAGACTGCGGAACCTCCAGCAATTCTTCTGGATGGTCCATGTTTAAGTTTATGTGAATGCTGCCATAATCCTTGCTTTCAGCGCATCTTTAGTGATGCAAGGAGTTTTGTTGGTCTCTCGCTCAACTGCACCTCACGCATAATAATCAAGGGGGTTGAAGTCTGCAGAGTTAACTGACCATATTTACGGGGTGATGGGGTCGCAGAAATTGTCTGTCAACCATGACTGGGTTCTCCTGCTTGTGTGATATGTTGCAGTGTTTTGTTGCCAGACATAGGTTCTTCCAGCAGCCGTCCTCTTGCTCGAGGGCAGCACTACCTCCTGAAGTTACTTGATGTAGGACTCCGAGTTTAGTCTGAGACACTGTGGGAAGATGAATGGAGGCATAAATTCGCCATCACTAGTAATAATTCGAAACAACTATCGTAGTCACCATTAGACTATCCAACTTTATCCGAAACCTCTACACTCTTCCCAGATTGACACCCAAACGCTCTGAAATATTCGTATGGGATCTTACGGCACGAATGCCAATTAGTAGAGCATGCCGTTTCCATATGCTTGGCGTAGGAAATTGCTTCATGGTGGTCTTTTTTCTCACAGACGATGCCCAACTGGCCTACTGCACTGTACAGTCGACAAAATCAAAAAACAAAGGGCATGAGCGCAATTAAAATGGCCACAATTTAACCATTGTAACCCCCTATATTATATATATATATATATATATATATATATATATATATATATATATATATATATATATATGTGTGTGTGTGTGTGTGTGTGTGTGTGTGTGTGTGTGCGCACACACACAACACACTGGCCTGACGATTGCGTCTAGCATGAAACAGACTGTCGTCTCTAAGTATTGACTTCAATGTTGACTTTTATATTTACACACTCCATCTCAGATATTGAGCACTTTATCCCATAAATATAGCACCCTTAAGACTATATTTCTTCATATATATATATATATATATATATATATATATATATATATATATATATATCACCATTGCTTTCCAAAGCATCCTTGCAAATTTGGCATCTAGATATCTCTTATGACACCGATTTCCTCATGATCGATAACTGAATTTTAACTCTGAGTAGAATGCTTTGGGTGCATAAACAAGAGAATATATATTTAAATTCTGAACATCTGTGAACTTTTGTTAAATTTGCTGAAATTTAATTAAATTCAAAAATAATTATTAATAATAATTTCTGGCACGTTAACCGACATTATTTTGTAATAGATCATTTTGTTATATTCATATAAATTAAGCGATTTTCTCTCGATTTTTTTCACATTTACTTTGCCCTTTTTGGTATGTAAGAGAAGACTGACAGGTGCTAAAATATATGATGTTCTCGGTCTGTGTAAACTGAGGTGTTAATGTTCTCTCACACTTCTTTGATATGCCGATATTTTTTAAAAAGAATTGTCTGTCTTTTTCCTGACATTTTAGTAAAGGAAACAGTAACTCTAATGTATTTACAAATTTCTCATACGCTTGAGAATTTCTAGCTTGAACAGGAAATCAAGACTTATTGAGAAAATAAGGAAGTTGTTAATAGCCGAAGATGGAAGCTTATATACGAGAAGGTTTCTAAGAATTAGATACCACCAAAGGCGACAAATGTAGATTTTGCAGTTGACCCATAACCTCTGTCGGGTATGAGTAGATAAATAGCCTTCCAGTTCAACCAAGCGTGGTAATTCGTTGACCATAGTAGTAGCAGTAAAAAAAGAAGAAGAAGAAGAAGAAGAAGAAGAAGAAGAAGAAGAATCGGAAGAAGAAAGGTAGAAGACGGTTTCTTTAGAGTCATCTTTTTTATGCTTACTCTTTTAATTCTTTTTTGTTGAAAGACCACAGTGATTGCTTCCTAGTACATTACCAGAAAAAAAAATGTCTTTTAAATCTGAATGCCTTGATATCGAAAATGTTAAGAAATAAAAGTAAAAAAAATAAAGAAACGCTTTCATTGAATACTGTATACGCCAACTAATTCTGACACCAGTAGCACATTCCATATAAATGTATAGATCTAGAATATTTCCTTTTTACACATTTTTAATAGAGTGATGTGCAACCCTTTCTAAAAAAGACTTACGATTAAAAAAATACTCTTGCGCCTTTTTCTAGATTAAAACTGACTATAAATCTGTAAAGTTAATGATTAGAGTAGACCAAAAAAGAAACAAAGAAAATAGTGATCACAAATTCTTCATATTTGCGAATAGTTCAGACAAAAGAAATGTGGTTCTATAGAAGGAATTAGAAATTTTAATTTAGATTTAGGCAATAAACAATCAGCTCGTTTTCTTCTTGAAAATGCTGGTGTGTTTACAACATCACTGGGTCTATCATCCTAAGAGCAAAGATGCTGGATCTTGCAGATTTCAAGTGCCGTTTCATCAATTTTTGTGAATGGCCAAACATGCACTTGTATAAGAAGCTGAAAACATATTCGCTGCCATATTATAATAGTCGGTATTTTTTATATCTCACAAAGATCGGTGAACTGCTGTCTGATGGTAGCTTGGTTTCGCTTGTAACTAGACTGAAACAACTGTCCTGGAGAGATTGCAATAATTCAACTTTTTTTTGTAGTTTGGGCAAAAGATGGCAACCCAATATTTGAGCAGTGTTTGAATAAATGTAGTGTTTTTTGTTGTTTTTTTTTTACTTTTTTTAAAATAATATTTGCAAAGCAAAATTTGATCATGCCTATTCTTTGATTAACCTATTTACGAATTCAGAAATATGGAATCGCGGATATAAATCACTGGAAACTAGAACATCCAAGTCTCGTTGTTCTTTTACTTGAGTAAACTTCATCTGGTGTATAAGTTTATTCCTACAGATCTGGGATCTTTACCAGAACAAACTTTACCGTAATGAAGTTTAGATGCTATAACGAACTCCAAGTTAAAAATGAATTTAATTCATTTGAAGTCAATTTAAAGGTTTCGTTTGGTTTGATTTGTTTAACGGCGTATTAAAATCTCAATCAATTTAATTTAATTCCGACAAGATTTTTACAATAGATTTGTATGAATAGAATATGTATTCTTTGTAAGATATCCGTTTGGAAATTCGGTTTCATTGGGCTATTTTTGTAAAGAGGATTTTTGTCGAGAGTCTTTTTTCATTGATGTATTCTATTCAGATATACAGCTTTTAGAGAAATTGGTTTTATTCACATTCTCATTTGGTTTATAATTTTTAGTAGAGGATCGCTGTTTTAAGAAATGATGTCATCTACTTTTGCTTTCTCGAATATATCATGAATTTAAAGGAAGCTGAAAATACCATGGACGAAGAATATAAACAAAGAATATCTTTTATGGTCGCTTATACTTAAATAAAAAAGAGACCGCTGAAATGTCTGGGACATAAAACAAGGAAGTTGGGGCTTAGAAAATATGACACTCACAGGACATATCGAAACATATGAGAGAAGCTGGCAACGAGCCACCTATCCGATGAGGCCACGTGAATAGATTGTAGGACATAGAACGGGAAAGTTGTTATGGATTAAAATGGCACATAGAGAAAGAAGAGAAAGACCAAATAAGAATAATGACTTTTTATTGCTCCTACCTATTCTGGGAAAAGGGTTAAGACAAGTGTTGTTTTAACTCTTCAGTTAAAATTATCAGAACGATGGAAAAGAACTAGATTCTTAAGCTTTCAGAAAGATTAGAAAATGAAGTACAGAAACAACGCACAGCAGGACTTTGTTTGACAATTCCGATCCTTGTGACAAAATGACTAGAAGGACTCGTGAAATTTCACGCTTTTCCTATTTTAATATTCTGATGAATCTTAATTCTTAAATTAATGATTGAATAAGTTCATGGCGAATTCTACGACAAAAAAATATCCGTAAAACTCACTGTAACGCATCATTAATATATGGGCCTAACAAATTGAACAAAATATTGCAATAACAATGATAAATATGAATCCTGGTCCTTATTTAAGAAGTGGGTACAAATGAAAAAAAAATTGAAATTGAGATCTTTTTTTAATTTCCCTGAAACAGACTTTAAACACTTCTATGTTCTCTTCTTTCTTATTTCCACTGAAGCCAAGTAGCGTGTTTTCCCTTCTTTCCCTGCGTTCAAAACGGAATAGTCCATTATTTACAAGGTATTGGCAGGACATAACGGGTCGGACAAGGATAATTATAATGATGTCACACGCTTCCTCCATGTCTGAGTTAACCGTACAAATTGTGTTTTACCTATTTACTGTAAAAAAACACAAGTTAGGCGCTTGAATCTCACGAATCCGTGCTATTTACCAACTTCAGTAGACTGTCGACACAGGTTTTTCTTCTATGAGCTGTGTCGCTTCTTGACGTGGGCGGTCAATACTCTCCATAGTTTCATGCCTTTGTAGCTATTTGTTTTTTTTCTATTTCAACGACACAATGATACAATAAAAAAGCAATAAATATACAAAATTAAAAATATAAAAAAAAAACATTTCTAATTCTCTTAAATAAGATCCTAATTTGTTTAGTCAAGCCACTGTCATTAACAAATTTCCTTATGTCTCACTCTTCCAATCAAGTTATGCTTATTTTTATAATCCTTCTGAGCTAGCATACGACTTTTGCTTTTTCTCGATTGACAATGACATTTGTATCTCCGTATTTATTATAATTACTATTTTGTTGTGTGTTGCTCATCTTGGATTTAATATAATCAGGTCCAATATAATTGTTTAGCCAATTATACCGATTTATTTTCTCTTTTCAGATGTCTTCTTCACAACAATGTCTTATCTGCAATTCCTGCTAACAGTTTTCTAAAATGTCCATGGAATAGTTTTCTTCAATTATCAAATAGTCAGTTTTGTTTTTTTGTTTTTTTTAACTGTTCCTCCTAATCTTCGTTCTGTTGCCGATTTGGCTTATTATTTAATCATCTTCACACCATTAGTAACTGGTGGCATCTGCAGAAAAACTTATAAATACTCGAGCTCTCGTTTTAGTTTCCGAGATGATATGAATATATGTGTGTGCGCGCGCGCGTGTTTTTGTGTGTGCGCGCGCGCGTGTTTTTGTGTTTGTGTTTGTGTGTGTGTGTGTGTGTGTGTGTGTCCAGGTAAGAAGGGAACGAATAAAGTACAATTCCACCCGTCGTAACATTTAATTTAAAAGTGTGCTCAATAAAATGTAGAGAAATATTCTTTATTTTTAGGATATATGTCCAAATCGCTACACATTTGCTGCCGTGTTTCGATGCGTATCAATGCATTTCATTAGGCGATTGTAAATTACTCTAATTTACTCTAATTTACAATCGCCTGATGAGATGCATTTAATACGCACTGAAAGACGACTGCAATTGTGTATCGATGTTTTCGATGTAATATCTTAAAATAAATTCTACATATGCATACATATATATATATATATATATATATATATGCAAATACATAAATACATGCATATATATATATATATATATATATATATATATATGTGTGTGTGTGTGTGTGTGTGTGTGTGTGTATAATTATTATTATTGCACATTAATTATATGGTGACTAATCTTCATCGTGTTTCATCCTATTTTTCCGCTTCAACATAGTCGTCTTAAGAAAATTTTTTCTTCATCTTTTAAAAAATGATTGATTTTGGCTCATTTCTCTTATCGGATCTTATGATTTGTTGGTTGATTATTTTTCGCTATGTTAAAATTTGTTGATTTATTTCATCTCGAATTATTAATCAGACACACATTGAGGGTCGAATTCGCTATTCGTTAGCAATGATAAACATTGCTAACCTCGTTAACCATTACACGGGCGCCATTTCGAATAACATAATGTATCTTAGTATTATATCTTGAATATAATAGTGTGTGATGCATTAATAGAAACATTTATATCATAATATTACATCTAGCATATAATTCTATGTTATAAATTCATATTAATAAATATATAGTAATATTACGCCTTGAACATAAAGGTCTATGCTTGCACATCAATAGAAATAAACCTATCTTAATATTACCTTTTTTAAGATTTAATACAAAAGGATAAGGCATAAACTAATTTTATTAAGTACATAGTTTTAGGTGGAATTTATAGCGCACATAATGAGGAAAAAGACCTTGATCATTCACATGACATTTTGAAGCTAAAATGAACTGAGGGATATAGTGAATAACCTACCTAATGTAAATGGTTGGCAGAACAAGCCCTCAGAGGGATAGTAAAAACAAAACAAAACAAAAACGACAAAACACACACCAAAAAAAAAAAAAAAAAAAATTAACACACCTATAAAGGACAGGAAATTTTGGAGTGGCATAATTGCTCATGTCCTGAATCGACACCGCACGCAGATGAAGAAGGAATCATTTAGGACAGACATATATTTTTGCAAAGGCGTAATAACTACTAAGCCAATACATGATACAACGCTTTCTCTAATCCACTCTCTTATTCGCTACCGGAGAAAAACAAAGCAAATAAATTCTTCATATTTTGTAATATTCTCCTAGACGATGAAATATCTCGTCAGCCGTCTCAATCTGGCTAATGTATCTGGGCGGAAAACCGAATTTACACAATCGTAGGGGATGAGAAATAAGTCAATGTTAGGGTAATTCCACCTCAGGGCTGTGAATTTTATACATAAAGGCAACAACTCAGAGATACTTAAATTGAATTTATACACACACACACACACACACACACACACACACACATATATATATATATATATATATATATATATATATATATATATATATATATATATATATATATATGAAATGGACAAAAGTCCGACAATTATTTAAAGACATAAACAGTATTAGATAACATTTACCGGCCTTGAATGTCCGAGAAATTTTCCTACAATATATCCTGTCGAAGGACGAATATTTTCTATAAAATTTCTCAGACATTCATGCCGGTAAATGTTATTTAATACTGTTTTTTTATAAATAGAGCATTTACTTAAAATACTTGTATCTATAAAAAGAATATTAAACATAAAAATGTCTTTAAATATACATATATATATATATATATAAAACTCTCATTCCATTCGAGATCTCTCTTTTTCAAATTCCTGCATCAAGAATTTAGTATCAGCTGAAAAAACAACTGCACCCCATCTATCAATCAACATCTGGTACCCAGAGTGCATATTGTGTCTGAACCTAAATTGACATTACATCCGTTTCAGGTGGCACTATTAGAATTCCGAGACCACATGGGGAACTCGATAATACATTCAATACTTAATTCGTTAACGCAAAATGCCCTATATATATATATATATATATATATATATATATATATATATATATATATATATATATATATATATATATATAATTTGTGTGTGTATGATGGCTATTTAAATAGTATAATGTCAGAAAAATAAAACTGCAAATCAACTCGTCGCGCACATATACACATATCGTATGACTAGCCACTGCGTTTGCCTGCCTGATTGGCTGTTTCATTATAATCCCTGTTGATACTGCAACTATGCTGAGTGATTTTTAGTTAAAATTTCTGTAAAATAGACCTTGTGTCATAATCATAATATAAGAGTACTCAATGTATGGGATTGATACACGTAAGTAAATTAAACGCAATGACATTAGAGTGATTCTCAGTCAGTATTATTGACATCTTATATAGATGCTCCTTTTTTTTTCGCCCACTTAATGGTTGTATTCTGGTTAGATCTAAAGTTGATTTTGAATTTTGATTTTATTATTTTTAAACGGTTAAATTGTATTCACTGGTTTATTAAAGGGACCTTTTAATTATTTTCTACATCGTCTATGTTACAACAAACTGATTGAATTATCTTTCATCGCTACCTTTCCACCCATCCCGACACCGTAGCTTTCTTTGGAAATTTGAACAAGTTATTTTTGTCCATATTTTACGATACAGTATTGCCATTCGCTTATATTTTGGATTAATGGTCTGCCACAAATAAATTGGTCTAGGATTCAGTTTTAAGCAACGTTATGTTATGATCTAAGTTATTACATTACTTGAGTTAATTTAGGCCTGACATCTGATTGGTCAGTCCAGAGTAAATCCCTAAGCCTCATTTTAATTCTGATCTTGTGTTTTTTCGTCTCCCCTTTAGTAGTGGGTGTGTTTTGCTTAAAACAATCGTTTATTTTCCAGTTATTTCCCTCTGATCCGCGTAAGAGACTCCTGATCAAACAAAACCCGAATTGTGCTTTTGATCCGACTTATTAGTAAAAGAGCTCCAGACTTGACCGGGTTGAGTCGGCCCGGAGAAACCTGTGTGCGAGCGGCGCCTGCTCTTTTTTTTTCACAGTGATGTCCAATGTTATAACTGCGGAATTAAACGTATGCAATTGCTCACATTGAAAGCCAAATTCTGTTTTGAACACACACACAAACACACTGACATTCGTAATTGCTATTGCCCTATGTGATCTAAGTGCATAATTTTTTTTAAATTTGTGATCTACCTTAAAGAAAATTATGTACGCAAGAAAAAATTTGCTATTAATAATAATAAAAATTCAAACATAAATAGTTATTAATAATAGTAGTAGGCATCTACAATATAATGTCTGTGTTTTTCTTCTACCCGCTTGCTGAGACTGGAATGACATCTCCAGGACAAAGGTCAGGACGATGATATATGGAGATCAATGGCTACGATCAACACAAAGTTGAACTTTCGGTCGTATCGTCAAGATCAAAATGAAAACACGCCATTTCATTTGGGCTAAATTGACTGTAGGAGTTTACGAATGGTTTTCGGTATAATAGGTTTCTAATATAAAATAGTTCTGGCGCCATTTAAGTATATAATCTACGTACAGGATTCTTCTTAGATATCTAATCTACCTTAAAGAAACTTATCTACATGCTCATGAGAAGTGTATCTGTCCAAACATAATCTCATTTGAATTTCATCTGCTGAAAAATTATGCGATCCAACGCGCAACATTTATTTATTGCATTTCTGAATGATGTCCAAACTGTATACAATGACAGTATCAGTTAAAATAATAATTAAAATAATATTGAAATAATAATAATGCCTTCTTTTTCTTGTCTTAATCTGTTTTTATATCTATTTTTAATGTATATTTTAATAGAGAGAATTTTCTCAATTCATAGATCAGTGATGGGTTGTTCTAGGAGATTAGACCCGAAAGACAGATCACATATTTAAGTAGCAACCATATATATATATATATATATATATATATATATGTTAAGAAATGGACGAGGTCCGACAATTTATTTATTAAAGACATTTTTATTTATGTTTAACGTTGTTATTTTATAGATACAAGTATTTAAGCAAATGTTCTGTTTATGAAAACAGTATTTTCCGGCCTATAACATTAGAAATGTTCGACCTGAAATATTTTCTATGAAAATTTTTTCAGGCCGGTAAATGTTATTTAATACTGTCTATCATAAACGAGCATTTGCTTAAATACTTGTATCTATAAAATAACAACGTTAAAACATAAATAAAAATGTTTTAAATATATATATATATATATATATATATATAGAGAGAGAGAGAGAGAGATAGATAGATAGATAGATAGATAGATAGATAGATAGATAGATAGAATGTAAACTAAAAGAAAGCATAAAGTATGACAGAGAAAAATGTAACGTGCAAATGTACAACGAAGAATGATTGAAAGAGTTATGCCGAAAATGTTTTTCTATCATAGAGCGTCACCTGTGTTTAAGGAAGAAAAAATGAAGAATAAGACGGAAAAGCTTGAAGACTTTCGAAAGGAGAGAGAAGAATGGAAAAAGAAAAGAAACAATGGACGAAGAAGAAGAAGAAGAAGAAGAAGAAGAAAAAGAAGAAGAAGAAGAAGAAAAGAAGAAGAATTGAAACTGTAAAAAAATATGAATAGTAAAAACAAGGGAATCTCATCGTGTATCAAGGCTAAGCTCATCAACCATTTTTTGGTAGAAATAGTTCGATGTTTGTGAGCACCGTCACACGTGTCGTTTTGTACCACGTTAAGCATAGTTTAGTTAATATAACTCATTTGTGTTTTGCCTTGTGTCAGACATCGAGAAATATATCCTTCCAGTGTTAATTAAATGAGTAAGGCATCATTTCAAATGTTGATATGCAAATAAGGCATTTTCTTCTTGAAAGTAACATCACAAACGTATAAACCAATTAGGCTTTACTTGCATTATTTACAATATTCGGACTATTATCCTCTTCCTCATTGCAATATTCACAACGTTTCGGCCATTATACGCTCATCTCAGAGATATAGACAGACAATTAGGCTTTGTTATGGGTTTAGTTTGGTTTGTTTTAAGACATATCAACCTCAACGTGTTATTTAATGACGGCAAGTTTTTTATTGCTCGTAATATTTTTTTCCAAAAATGTATTGCGGGAAATTTTTTTTCTTCAAAAATTCACTGCTGGTAATAATTTTTTTACAAAAATGTATTGCCGGTATAAACCCTATTTTTAAACTTTGATATTTTTGACCCCAGTTTAGGGGTTAACTATTTGCCCGGAGCTGGGACCCTAAAAGGTGCTACATCCCGGGTCAGGGTGGACCTGGGAACACCAGCAATTAAGAGATGATTACACGCTATTCAAAACCTCCTGAGCAGAGGCATTACGGTTGGATGTAGTTTATCGTCTTACCCAGAACTGAGGCTTTGTTCGCGACAAAGTCAAGAGTCGTAATTTTCTATAATAAGTGACTTGTCTCGATTTTGAATACTGGTTTTTAAATACAAAAATAATCTATATTTGGTATTGTATAGTAACACAATATTCATCTTTTTTGTGTTGGAATATGATTCAGAGACAAAAAAAAAATTGTAGTAGAATTAAATCAGAAAAATAAAAATGTAGGTATACCTATAACATATGCATCAAAGTTATTTTAATAAGGCGAAAAATGGCAAAACTTTTACAAACGTTAAAATGGCGTTGTTATTTTTTTCAGTTATGTTGTTTGTATTCAGGAGAAAGTGCATTTCATCATATTATTTCTTCTTTCTTTTTGCATTTTGACATTATCTTTTGTTTTTATTTGTTTATTTATATTTATCTATTTGATATGCATTACTCTTTAACGACTGTTACAAGGAAGATGCTATTCCTTCCTATCAGCAAGCTTTGTCTGTTATGAAAATGTTTATCACGAGGCTTAATGAGAAATAAACAATTCTCTACATTATACGTAAATTCAAATTATAGGGAAGATTAAGCTAGAAGTCTTCCTGACTGCTTAAAAATCAATACCCTTTCTTTCTTTTTCTTTCTTTTTTTTAAGCATTCCACTCCAAGTAAGGCGGGAAGCCACTAGCATGCAAGGGGTTACAGAGAATTGGAGCGAGAGCAAAGAGGAGTGATAAAGGAAAGGATTAAGAGAAGGATAGGGGATAGATCAAGGCATCTGGAGACATCGATTGACATTACATCATTTGAGTAGTTGATTATAGCTATCAGGGAAACAGGAAAAGGGGAGGGAATTCCACAGGTGAGAAGTGTGAGACATGAAGCTATTGGAGTAGAGGAGACGGCTACATTTAAGGGGATAGATCAGGGCATCTGGAGACGTCGATTGGCATTACATTTGAATAGTTGGAAATTATAGCTATCTGGGAAACAGGAAAAAGAGAGGGAGTTCCACAGGCGAGAAGTGCGAGACATGAAACTATTGGAGTAGAAGAGACAGCTACATTTAACAGTTTTGATAGTGAAAGGGTGAGAGCGAGATGCCAGCCAAGTTGAACGCTTAAATTCATGTAATCTGGGAATCAACGAAAGCAGCTCATCGGAGCAGTTACCGTGAAAGTATTTGTAAAAAAGACAGAGGTCGGTAACGGCACGTCTGTGAGAGAGCGACTACAGACAAGGTGTCAGATCAGGGCCAATTACATTACATATCCGTCTTTTGATTGTCATGCAAAATGTGATATTTCATTAGCAATCTATTTCCATTTTTGGAATGTTGTTGTTGCTAACCTTTAACCTTTTTAACCTTTCCCTACTTGGTGTTGCAGCTGTGGTTACTGTTTACCGGGTGGAGTTGCTAGCCACCCGAAATGTTTTTAAAATATTCTTTAAAACACATCCTCTTTATATACGAGAGACATTTATATTAAAATAGAACAAATCCTTTGCATTGTTTCAAATATTTTCGCATTAAACTTTGCTAAATGTTTTAAGGACGATGGTATTCATTCCTATCAGCAGTGTCTAGCTTTTATGAAAACATTTATCACGAGGTTCAATGAGAAATAAACAACTCTCTACATAATACATACATTCAAATTGTAGGGAAATCTAAGGTAGAAGTCTTCCTGTCTGCCTTGAAAATCAGCACACTAAATCCTGTTGCTTTTTCCTCTCAGCATAACGCTTACGTCGGCGAGATTTTTTTTCGAGAGAAAACTCTGATATTTCATTCTATTCACTAATCAAAAGGATAAACTAGAGATGAACAGTTGAAATACAATGATTGTACAGCATCAGAAATCCTTGTGCAAAAGATTTGTAATGGAGTGGAGGTCTCGGACGAAGGGTGACACATGTTTATTGATTGATTCGTTTTTAAGGCATATCAACTCATTGCAGGTTATTTTAACCCCCGAAAAAAAAATTTTTTTTGGTTGTCAGATTTTTGCGGGTATAAGAATGATTTAGTGTTACAAGTCTTACTGATTAAAATATAGCTGGGGGTGCAGGAGAACAAGCGGTTTCATGCCTTCCCAGAGACATTATCCATTACACCATCCGCACATCCAACCTTACAGCACCTGGTATTCCCAAACGATGTCACGTGTGGATTAAATGAATAACACGAGATTTGGATCTTCCGTATTTAAACTTACACTGTATTTCACTCTAATTCTTTCTTAGTTTCTTTCAGCCAGAATTCGTGAGCGGCGGACCCACAACCGAACACGGAACATACATTGTGCTATGATATCTCTCAGAGACTGTCCAAATCATCTTTGGATTTCTTATTTTTATTTCCTTCTGTCCAGCGATTTTTCTCACACATATCTGGTGCAGCCTTGCCCAAGTATTTACCTCTCGGAGTCACCACTGACAGCGGGCGAATCTCCTCTCCCGGCTGGGATAATTTCTGATCAACCCTGAAACTGTTTTTTTTAAATTTTTTTTATTTGTCTGGTGGGACATTGAATGCATACAGATGTATGTGCATATATAAATTAACATTTGAAATGTTTTTTTTTCTTTCTTTTCCCATCGGCTTAAAACACTCCTGATGTCTATGGGAAATTTACAGCTATTCCAGTTAATCTTTCTAGTCTTTATTTAATTACACTTTCTTTCTCGTCATGCTAAATGTGATATTTCATTAGCAATCTATTTCCATATTTGGAATGTTATTGTTGCTAACCTTTCCCTATTTGGTTTTGCTACTGTGGTTTCTGTTTACCGGATGGAGTTGCTAGCCACCCGAAATGTTTTTAAAATATTCTTTAAAACACATTCTCTTTATATACGAGAGACCTTTATATTAAAATAGAGCAAATCATTTGCATTGTTTCAAAATATTTCGCATTGCTATATTTTTTCGTTGATATTTTAAGATAAAATATATTTTCATTTGTTTTCTCTAAGAAAAGACGTTTTAATTTGATCTGTTTCTCCTCTTTTCACTTAAGTTTCTTAAAGATAGTATATATTTATCTTTTCGATTTTTATTCATACATCTTTATTGCGTTGATTGTTTGAATCAATTTAAAAAACATTTCTACTTCAGAGGCCATTTGGACATTATGACCCTCCTATGATTTACCACGCCTAGATTCTCTTAATTGAAACTCCCTGCCCGATAAAGCAGTTTAAGAAAGATTATTTTAATGGCCCAACGCCGCTATTTACGAAAAGTGACGGAAACAAGAAAAATCATTTATTTATCTTAGAAATAACTAGCAAAAATAAATTGTTCAATTATGAATATATTAATTATGAAATACATTATCACCAAGTATACCACGCCACATAAATTTATTTAGGAAATAAGCTAGGGCTAGTTTTATCCTTTAAAAGTCTTGTTGTCAAAAGCTAGCAAATAACGAGCATGAGGTGCTCTATAAACAGGGGAACAATGACGTCTTTGAATTTTCTTCTTCCCTGATGAGTTCTATTGATTGATTTATTTTTACAGTTTATCAACCTTTTCCAGGTTATTTAAAGCTCGAAAATATTTTTCGATTATAAGAATTTTTTGTAGCTAATAAAGATTTACTGATACAAATCATACTAAATAACCCATAACTAGAGAGAACATGTGAATATAACGAACCATATTTAAATTGGAACTCGGTTCGTATCACTGGAGAGATTGAATAAAAAGAGTTAAAAGTCCGGCGAGAAGACACATCCTTGTCTGATTCCTCTTTCTATTTTCGTGGATTTATGAAATTCAGTTTCTATCTGTATCCAGGCGGTTTGTGTCCAGTGTAAGTTCTGGAGTATTTCAGATGAAAATTAAGCATATTAAATATTCTTGGATATCTTTCCTTAGATTGAACGTTAGCAATTTATTTCTCACAAAATATTTCCTTCATTTTCATCATCATGTCGATAATTCGTCGCGGATTGTCCTGACTCGTTCTTTCCAACCATCCCTGTCAGACATCTCTGTCGGCAGGTCCCTTAGTTGGCATCCAGACTCATCTACAAGTTCTGAGGTTGTCCAACCGATCTTTTGCCGGGCAATGGGTTCCATCGAAGGTGCCACTCACAAGTTCTGACATACTTCTCCAGGAATGACCAGCTAACCAAAGCCTTCTCTCTCTTAGCGAAACTGAGATGCCGAAGACTTCTCTCTCTTAGCGAAACTAAGATGTGGAAGCCTTCTCTCTCTTGGCGAAATTGCCGAAGCCTTCTCTGTCTTAGCGAAACTGAGGTGCCGAAGCCTTCTCTCCGCGAAATTGCCGAAGCCTTCTCTCTCTTAGCGAAACTGCCGAAGCCTCCCCTCTCTTAGCGAAATTGCCGAAGACTTCTCTCTATTAGCGAAACTAAGATGCGGAAGCCTTCTCTCTCTTAGCGAAACTGTCGAAGCCTTCTCTCTCTTAGCGAAACTAAAATGCGGAAGCCTTCTCTCTCTTAGCGAAATTGCCGAAGCCTTCTCTCTCTTTGCGAAATTGCCGAAGCCTTCTCTCTCTTAGCGAAACTGAGATGCGGAAGCCTTCTCTCTCTTAGCGAAACTGCCGAAGCCTTCTCTCTCTTAGCGAAACTGTGATAGAAGGAACAAGTCCATACAGAGTGTTAATCATAAATACCGCGTTGTTGCAGTCTTATTCTTGACTTAATCCATACTAGGTTATATTAATCTTGTAGACGTCCTTATGAAATATAACGTCACAAGCTATTGTTACACTGGTTTCCGCTGTTTTTACGGGGTGGAATCGCTTGCACTGCGCTCAACTAGTTCTGAAATCAGAACTGTCCTTCACATGGACGGTTACCAGCCAAAGCTAGTGAGCCCAGTATACGCTGATATTTAACTTTGAGACGGATGGATGTTGGCGAAGAGAGTAATTCGTAGCTTTTTAAGCGATTTGTTCGAAAGCGAAGGCAGCGGCTTTGATGGAATTTGAACCAGACACACTAAATATAATTTCCAGCGTTGATAACCTCGTCGCTACCACTAGATCTAATACGCAGTAAATTTATTTTATAGCCTTTGATGCCATTTTTATTGAATTTTAAATAATTTTATTATTATGCAGTTTTCATTCGATGCGTTAAAAGCACAAGTCAGAAATACTTTTTGAATATAAAAAAATAACAGATTTTAAATTTGGAATTAAAAGTGAATACGTAATTCAAGTGAGTTTACAAGATTTCATATTTGCAGTAAAAAAAAAATAAACAACAAATTACTCATAAAAATGTTCTTGTCTTCTTTTCTAAGAATGAAGGAAAAACTATTTAGTGAGGGTTGTTATGACGCAGACACCAGGAACTATACAAAAGAAAATCGATGATCCGATAAGAATAAAATGAATCGAGCGTTAAACTGTTAAACAGGGAGAATATAAATTTTGGCTCACTTGTTTAAAATTGATTGCCAATGATGACCAACAAATATCTAAGAAGAGAGAAAAGAAGTAATTTTAGATGACACAGTAAATATATAGATGCGCAGAGGATATTTAAAGAAAGAAACTCTATGCTTATTAACGCAACCAAAGATGAATACTATAATACATACTATAATAAGACGAAGATAAAATAGTGAAAAATATTAAATGTCATTGGATCTGGAGACAGAGATGTGAACGTCAATCCTATCGTAAGTTAGGATTTAACCAATAATAATGTATAAGTCCCACAGTTATCAGTTATCTCATGTTAATTCCCCTCTCCAAGTTCTCTACTGCCTTAACCAGGTATTGAAACTTGGAGAGGGGAATAACAGGAGATAACCGATAACTGACATTCATTAGACATGGCGCATGGAATTAGAGCAATCTACCCCAGTGAGCGAAATAAAGGCTTCAGTTCGACATTCCAACCAACTGAAGAAAGCCGGAGCGTACAACAGCCGAAACGTTGTAATAAATATGGCGACAAGATGAGGACAATAGTCCGAATAATGTAAATAGTGTACATAAAAACCTCATCTCAGAAATATAGACAGGTATAAGCCCCACTATTACGGATTTTAGGGCAGTTTAATTTCCGTTGGTCAACAAATATGGAGTATGGAAATATTTGCTTAAGAAAAATTAATTGAAAAAATCTCCTTGTTTAAGTTAAGAAATAAACTGTATTGAAAACGTTATTAAAAATTAACTAACTTTTATTACAGGCCTTGTTGTAAATGTTTTGAATTTTCTATTGCCTTCATTTTTTTTTATTTCTATACGGGTAAAACATTTTGAGAAAGTTATACAATGGTTTGAAGTCTGTGAACGACATAAATAACTTCAAATAAGTTCAATTGCTTGAATAATTCTTGCAATGATAATGATTCTTCACAATGTCAGGAAATTCATTACGACCAAACAGACTAAATATACAAAATAAAATTGTACCAGAGAGTGAGATTCTGTAGAGGTTTTGAAATTCAAACTGATAACATAGCGTAACGGCATATAAAAAGAGTCCCAGAATTTATTTACTGCCGCAAGGGATAATCCAAGGGACGTAAGCTCTTTTTCAGGGGAAGTAAGTAGCTAGTAAAATTATTTTGTTCTCTCCCTTACATCTTAGAGCTAACATTAAATTCTGTGAAGAAGCCATAAATGAGGGTTTCTTTGTTTCCATTTTTCTTTTGTTTGATGTTTTGACTAACGTTGAATCACCGGCATATGGAATCATTGACTTTCTGTTTACACTTATGAAATATTCGGGTGTTCTACAATTACAAATCCGTCTACGACTTTTAAAGCCAATGATTTCTTACCCAAAAGAATTCAATAATAATTGTTGCCGTTTGCATTTATTGATATTACTACAAAAAATAAACTCGTGTTTTTATAGTATATATTAATTATTTAACATTTGAATTCTCGTTCTTTATCTTCAACATATATTCAACTGCTTATTGCTAATTGCAATATTGTCCGTTTTCTGAAATTCTGACATGAATTAATGCCCGTATTGTATATATTTTTTCATCGTTGTTGATTTAAGTGTAAGTTTCAACCATTTAAATTTAGGTTAAAAGCAGAAAATGAGAAATACTGAAGGAAAAATACAACAGTAATGGGAAATGAGGAAAATTGAAGAAAAATACAACAGCAATGGGAAAGCGAACACAATGCAAGAATTTTGATATTACTCTACTGAATTAGATAGATAGATAGATAGATAGATGGGAGAAAGTGTTATAAATATTTCTGTGTAACCAGACAAGCTGAGTAATTGAATGACAAAGTAGAAAAATATATGAAACGTGTTACATCTTTTAAAATATTTTCATCGATAATATTCTTATTTGTTGAATTATATCTTTAGTGGTGGGAAATGTTTAGTGAGGATATAAATGTAAACGTTGGTTATAATTATACATTGAAGATGTAGAAACGCCAAATTTTGAATTTAAAAATGTCTGGCTTCTGACGCACAGCTAGGACGATCTTACTCAATTTTGTTTTTGCATTTATCGGTGGTGTTTTTAAATACCTCACATTGACATGTGTTAATGTTGTAAGAACTTGGACGTAAATTTACCGTAGAAGTTTCAGAAATCAGTGCACTTACTATACTTTTTTGCCTTTGTAAGTTTCGAAATTGAAATTATGATATGAAGAGGCTTAGATAAATAGATGGATAGATAGAGTTTTGTTTTAATCATTTTATCTTAAAAAAGACACAAGGTGTTTCAGATAGTGAAAGAAACTGATAAAGCTTTATTGAGAAAGGACAATAAAAGAACAGGTTTACAAAAGACAGAAGATGAAGATTGACGTTGAATTTAAATTTTTGAAGATCGTAGCTGACAGGAGAACGCGAAGCCGGGCGAGATTTTTACAAGCAAACAGTACAAGCGAATAAACTATTAGAATAGAATAACTGGCGGGCTTTTAATCATCATGATGTAGGTATATATATTGATTTTCGAGGCGTACCTTAGATGTGGCACAAGGCCGAAATTAGGGGGCACCAAGTGAGCATCGATCTCACTACTCAGTCGTAATTGTTCTAGCGAGCCAGGATTGCTAACCATTACACGGCCTCGAGATATAGGTATATATAACAATCCATATACCATAGTCAGGCTCCAGGGTTCCAGATCCTGGTAGGATTAGACATTTGGTCAGGGTCGTTATCATAAATGTCACGTGACTGAATTATGTCTTAAGCACTCAATGAAAACGTCTCTGATCCACTTACACACCTACATTTAAGTACCAGCGATGGATAAAAAAACGAACAAATATATAATCCAATATTTTGATCGAGTGAAAAAATTGTTTTGAAACTGGAGAAAAACCTATAGCAGAATTTCTAATAGAAGAAGTAACATATATGGCAGAGCGACGTAACAGCTTATAAACCGGTCATTTGATTAGTTCGAAAGTAAATGGATGTGGAATATTAAATGTGCGTTAAAATTCCGTTTTCTTTACTAGATGTTTTATTTATTATCTGTAATGCATTCATTTATACAAGATTTTAAGTTAGTTTATTCGCTTTTTCCCTCTGTCCCTCTTGCAATAAATATGTCCTTGTCAGTGTCAGATTTTCCAAGCCCGCTTTTCTCATTACGTTTTCTAGATATTTCGACTGTCTTTTTAGATTTTAAGTATAAGTGTTCTTTATTATTTCCATTGTCTTTTAAACTTCCTTATTACTCACATGTTCGGTCCATGGTATTCTTAGTTTTCTTCTGCAGAATCACATTTCTGTTACTCGAATTGCCCTCTTCATCTGTAAGGAAATTATCCAGCATTCACTGCCATTAAAAAGGACTTACATTACACGGGTGTTGAGCACATTTTTATTTATTTGTAATGAAATTTCCCTGTCTCTTAATACTTTTCTTAGATTTTAGAAGTCATCTTTCGCTATTCTATTTCATTATTCGAATTTTCAGCCCTCTGTTTTCCAATATATTTAAACGTTCGCTCTGATATGATTTTGACAAATCGCAGTTCACATCCAGACGTTTTGAAAACACTGACGTCAGAGTGAACGAATTTTTTTTCATTGTTCAAAGAAAGCGATGTCGTGTTTTAAAATGAAAGTCTTGATTATTTTAATTATCCATTTATTCTTAAATTTTTATTTGTTTATTATATTATAGTTTTATTATATTTTTATGGATTGATAATCTTTAATTATTAAAATACATATTTCTATATTTTTTAAGATAAGTCGTGGTATACATGGGATGTTCTATTTTCAAAATAAGTGATATTTGGCAAGTTTAAATTAAGAATATCTCACTAAGAATTATTATATTAAGAATATTTTGTCATTATATTTGTTAAATTATTTATACATTGGCATGAATAATTCTACTCTATTTATAATTAAGCGTACCATTTCTCATTTTTATGAAAGAAGTAATTTTAAAAATTCTAGGAAAAGGATTTCGAGTTGTAATGTTTGTTTATCTTTGACTATAGTTTCAATATCGTCTATTTCTTTCCCTATCATTTATCATTCAAACATTTTTTAATAACATTTGACTAATTTTATTCTTTTATCCTTTTCTTATTAATTGCAACATAACATTTTTCATGGACAAGGACGCATTTTCAAATCTGTTGGAAAATCTATTCGATATCTTTACTTTGTTTGGTTTATTCCTCATTTTTCTTATTGTTTTTTGATAGTCTGTTTGTTCTATTATTTATCTTTCATATATTTTAACCGCAACAACAACAACAACAACAACAACAACAATAATAATAATAATAATAATAATAAGAAGAAGAAGAAGAAGAAGAAGAAGAAAAAGAAACGGAAGAAAATTTTCTCATATATTTGATGATAATTTATACCTTTATTCTTTTTTTATTTACTGATTTCTGTTATTATCATTTAAAAAATATATTATAATTATTCTTAAAGTGGTACATTTCATGGCGAACTGTTTACTCCGCCGTTCAGTGTAAAATGTATGTGTGTGTTTATGCGTGTATTGATATACGTCGGGTAGATGGAACTCTTCAGCTCGTGGGGGTAGTCATTATAAGAAAAGGAAAACTCTGATTTTAAAACTCCTCTGCCTCACGGCGATACCCAATCATAGGAAAGGCTTCGGGAGTAAACCTTGAGGACAATTCCGGTGCCGGAGAAACTAAGTCCGATGTTATGTTCAACTTCGTTCTGGCAATTCGACTGTAATTCAAGCTGTATTCGATTCTACATTTAACTTGAACAACATAGGCGATGTGGAGAGAGGAGACGTGCTGCATGGGCAACCGCCATGTTGTTTTCGACGAAGAGAGAGGTCATCTACCGCCCGTTTAAAGCTAGGCAGCCTACAGCCAATAAGTTGCTGTTTCGCTACAGTCCGCCTACTTCAATGGGTCCGTGGAGCTTAGAAATGCAAGTATCCAGAATCAACATCTGAAAATACTGCACCAAGAAAAATAACGAGGAATTAAAGAAAAAAAAAAAAAAAACGGCATTAACAAATGGATGTTGGTAGGGATTATGACAACTGGTCTAACAGATGTCCTTCGAGGGATTAACAACACTAGGGAGACGGCAGTGATTAACAAGGAACTACGGCTTCGAGTGGATATTGCAGCACTTTAAGAGACACGGCTACCAGAGTCGGGGACCCTTCGTGAGAGAGAGAGTCTACTTTCTACTGGTGGAAAAGGCAAGTTTGGGATCAGAGAGCACGGTGTCGTCTTTGCTGTGAACAGCTCGTTGTTGAAGATGGTTGAACTTATCAATGATGAATCGAAGCGAATCTACTCACTTCGACTGCATACCCTTGATGGAACTATCAAAAATTTTCAGCGCTTACGCCCCATCTCACAAAACGTCAAAAAGGAGTTTTACGATCAGCTACCAAAGATGCAAACAATTCTAAATGAGGAACAGTTGTTAATACTTGGCGACCTCAACACCAGGATGGGTGCTGATAACGACTCTTAGCCTAACGCTCTCTGGGATGGTACGGAGTTGGTACATTGAATGACCAAAGACTGCTCGTGCTACGTGTGTTTCACGGACTATGCGTCCCAACACATACTTCCAGGTCAAAGTCCAGTACAAATGCTCCTAGTGACATCACCGCTCTAAACACTGGCATCATCTAGATTTGATTCTTGTGAGGCACATATACCCGAGAAAAGTGCTCATGACGTGATCCATTCAGGGCGTCGAATATGACACGGATTATTTCCTGGTTTGTTGCAAACTCAGACTCCAACCCATGAAGATGCGTTACGCCAAGTCTCCTACCAAACAATGCCACCACGATCTAGAACTAAACCAAATTGACAATATTCATCAAGTCTCTGATAGACGCTCTCCTTGCAAACCCATCTAGAATAACAATCCAGCAGAAATTGGATACTCTCAAAGACATCATCCACAATATTGCACTGAACATTTTCGAGGGGAATAGGAGCATAACTCTCAATTGGTTCGATGCAAGTGCGAATGAGATAACGTGGCCATTGAGAAGGAGTGGGTCGCACCATTGGGGAACAAACACCAACCTATTCAGTTGCAAGCATTGAGGACAGCCAGAAACAATGCACAGTTAGACATTGTGCGAATGACTATTGTCACAAGCTGTACGAGGGGATACAGTTCTCATTCGACACTGGCAACATTTGCGGAATACAGAAGGAATCAAGAACGTTATCGACCCAACTAAATGCAAGACAGCAATATTATCCAGGACGCAGACAAAAAAAATGCGGAAGTGGATGGAGTACTACTCAGAACTGTACTCCAGGTAAAGGAGTATTTCGTACGATGCAGTAGACAGAGTAGTTTGTCTGTCGGTCATGAAGTGACTGGTCGCGTTGCCGACTGTTGGGGAGCTGAGCAGAGCCATCGACAAGTTACCCAGAGGAAAGGCACCAGGACTGGATGACATTCCACCAGTGGCCATTAAGTGCGCCAAAAAATTCTACTTGGCGACATGGGAAGAGGGAACAGTGCCTAAGGATATAAGAGACGGAAACATAGTCAAACTTTATAAGTATAAGGGGAACTGAAGCAAATGCAAGTGTTACGGAGGAATCTCCCTGCTGAACATCGCTAGGAATCTCGATGGAGTCGTCTCTGCTCACATGGTCGAATGCTTTTCTGCGGTCGATGAAGGCAATGTACACTGGTTGTTTCTCTTGTCAACATTTCTCCTCTAGTTGTCAAAGGGAGAAGATCATATCAATCATGGAACCCTCAGGCCTGAAGTCACACTGGGATTCGAAATATACGATTTCACCAAGATTCTGTAATGGTCCACGGTGGTTAATTTATCGCCTAAATTTTTGCAACTGGATCCTTGTATCTATTGCTGTTGGTAGCGAAAGGACTTCCTTATTTGTGTAAGCGTCAGCCACCCCCCCCCCCAAAAAAATATAGGTCCGCCACTTGCGATGGACACGGTCTTAAAAAGAAAATTTCAACATAAATACTAAACTCCGACTAGATTCGTAATCTGTTTCGGATAGTCTTTTGCAGTCACGAATGATGCGTTATATCTATATAATCCTAAATAATACTAAAAGTCTGTGATTGTGTGCGTGCTTTCGTCCTTGTGTGGTGCGTCCGTCCGGCACATAATGATTTACGATTTGTTTATATAGTAAGCATTTTTATTTTAACTTCAAACATTTTTTTCATCAAAATATTTTACAGTTAAAACAGACACAAAAGGATCCTGCTTTGCTGTTTTGTTCAGTTGTTTGTAGAGCAATTATTTATACTTAAACAATATGTAGAGTAATTATTTACACTTAAACAATATGTAGTGTAATTATTTATACTTAAACAATATTTTTAATAATGTAAAAAATATTTTTTGACATTTTTAAAAATATTTTCAAATAAATATCATTTTAAAACTTTTTTTAGTATATTAAAAAATATTTTTAAGCTAATCTGATTTAAAAGTACGAATCGTTTTTAAAAGTTTTTTTTTTATTTCAACTTTCTTCAAAGAGACAATTTTTTTAATGTTGCAGAGATTCAACAAGTCACGGGTCGTCTAGTATAATCACTTTCGTAACATGGGAGTGTATTTAACGCTTTCGAGTTTCCTACCAATGTTTACATTATTTTTGTTTTCAGTATGCTATATTCGTTTAGTAATGCTACCGTCTAAATATATATTTTTTTATCTTTCCGCAGAGAGTTTAGAACGTCCAAATAATGGTTGTACTTTTTTGTTTTATTTTTTAAACTTTTTTACTCATTTTCTATGTATCATCCAATTTCAAATAGTTATTCAGTTTCTTTACGATATCTAGGAGATGATTTTCCTGGTAGTTGTGATCTGGACTTCAAATCCTACATAATGTTGCTATTTTATACTCTAGGAGATATTAATTCGATGCTGACCTTTGGTTTGCGTGTTCCAATAAAAACTGCATGCACAATTCCCAATGGATCACCATTCTTATCCAGTTATGTGGCTACATGCACTTCTGCGCTAATTAGATGTACAACTTTATAATATGATTAATAGTTTTATCTTCGTCTCTATGCATGAGACATTAATTTAAAACCAACAATAACAAAATCAAAAGCTGTCAGAAACTGAAAGTGTGATATACATCGTGGCATATCAGAGGCCAGAATTTGAAAATTAAAATTTAAGAGTCCCTGTATGTTTTGCGTTTTTCTCTTGATGTTTATTTATAACCAACGTTTGTTTCTATTTTCGTTCGTTCTCCTTGCATCTATTTGAGATCAATCAACAAGAACATTAAGAAGCCATTTTGTCGGACAAAACGCATTACATTATTTAGTGTTTTGTTATTCAATTGCCCCCCTCTTCATTCTGTTATATAGAATTTATATATCATATCCACCCACAATCATTCTTATAAATTTTGATGTTTTAGTCCGCTGTCTCCCTACTCTTTATAGCTATAACAAATTTAAAATGAAAAAAAATTAAAGAAAGATAATCACTTCACTCCCAATATGTGTCTGTGTGTGCGCGCACGCAAAAGCAAAATCCGTACTTTTTTATTATTCTAGTACAAGCTTTGAGGATTTAAAATGTTCTAATTTTGCAGGTTCAATTAATATCGATAATTAGTGGTGTATTTATCAATTAAGATAAAAATAATAAAAAAATTAAAAAAAAGAAAGCAAGCAGGGTCTCAGTTTTAAATTTTTGCTATTTTATTTCTTATTGTTTTTATGTAGAGTCTTTCGACTTCAAAATCTTTTGACAGCTATTGAAAATCAATGACATTATTTGTCAGACGTTATTAACAGTCCGATCCAAGGGGAACAACTTCAGCGATCTTAACGCATATGCAGTCATAGCTGATGGCGGCTTTTGTTTGAAAAAAGAAATCCGACAAAATTGACGAAATACTGTAATAATAATAATAATAATAATAATAATAATAATAATAATAATAGAAGAAGAAGAAGCAGAAAATAATAATAATAATAATAGAAGAAGAAGAAGAAGAAGAAATGCATCAAATAAGGTAAATCTAATGAATGACCCTATGCAGAAAAATGTGAACGACTTCTGGAGAAAAATGACAAACAAACGTCGTACATGAAAGAGACAACGGCATTTATCATTTCTGGCGTGCTTGAAACAATCCCAAAGAAACATGAACAGAAAATGAAAAAATAAAAATTAAATTCAAGGAAATATTGTACAAACGACAGTATTACAACAATCAGCTAAAATACTGAATGCAGGAATAATTGGTATCAGGTGAATGGCATTATTTTGTTTCTTCGTAAAAGCTTATTCAGTAAATCTAATAAAAATCTGGAAGGATTTTCAAAAACGGAATCTTGCTGATGTATTAGAACAAACAAAATAAAAGCCAAAATAGACTCGATCCAAAAAGAATTATAGCAAATATCACATGTGTGATGAAACGATTAATCATATAAGAAGGGAACTCTACAAATTTGTTATGGTAGGGGTAAGGATAATGGTAATATCAGCCGTTTCCTTATAAGAAAACATTTGGCATTTTGGCCCAGTCAGCTGGGGCGTCAGAATACGCTGTAGCCGGCTAACAGCCACAACCCCACACACACAGGCACAAAAGGAGGCGTCTTGGGTAAGACGATAAGCTACATCCGCGTCCTGGGTGAGACGATAAACTAAATTCGAAAGCAAAGCCTCTAATCAGGAGGTTTTGAGGATCGTGTAACCACCTCTTATTTGCTGGTGTTCCAGGTCCACCCTGATCCGGGGTGGTATCTCCTGTTAGGGTTTCAGCTATGGGCAAATAGTTAGCCCCCAAACTGGGGTCAAAATTTAATGAAAATGTAAAAAATATGTTTTAATACCAGCAATATATTTTTGTAAAGATTATTATCAGCAATGACTTTTTGAAGAAAAAATATTACCAGTAATACATTTCTAAAAAAAACAAAAAATTACAAGCGATACATTTTTGAAGAAATAAATATTACCAGCAATAAATTTTTTTTTAAATTACCAGCAATCCATTTTTGAAGAAAAAAATATTACCAGCAATACATTTTTAAATATTACCAGTGATACAGTGTTGAAAAAAAAAATATTACCAACAATACATTTTTTTAAATTACCAGCAATACAGATTGGAAAAATATATTAGCAGCAATACATTTTTGAAAAAATAAAAAATTACCAACAATACATTTTTGAAAAAGAAATTACCAGCAATACATTTTTTAAATTACCGGCAATAGAGTTTTGAAAATAAATATCACCAGCAATACATTTTTGAAAATAAATATTAACAGAAATATATTTTCGAACAAAAATATTAAGAACAATAAAATTCTTGTCAGCATTAATTATGCCATTGACCTTGATATACCGCAAAACAAAACAAACCTAACTTTCATTGACCTAGCAGTCAATATTACTGCCAGTGGGAATTTATAAAATATTTCTCAATAAAACATTTTTTCAGGAAAATAGGTTTTCCAATTAGTTCATCATTCGTGTATTTGTTTATAGGAAGAAAAGAAGCATATTAAATTAAATTCAAGTGAAAATTTGTAAATTAATTTCTAACAAACAAAATAATATGGCGAATACGAAGAAACGAAAAGAAATAAATCTTTATAGTTGCTTCAGGTGTAAAACAAAGAAGTTTTTGAATTTTTTAAATTGACTACCACAGGGAACTAAAATGCATCACCCCCAGAGGAACAACGAGATTTCTGCTCCTTACTTGCACCATGATCATTCATGTAGTATAGAACGCCATGAAGTAAATACTAGTCAGAAGATTATTAATAGTAGTAGAAATAACTGTAAAGTAAGCATACAAGAATTGTGTACATGACTTGAGATTTAAAATTCAGATATATGATGGAAACTTAATTCAGAATTTTTTCTACTGGATGAACAAATTGAGTAACATTGCAAATTTAAAAAAATTAAACAGATCATCCAACCCAGGTCAGGCGAATAAATGAAGTTACCATTTCATGAAAACAAACTACAGTATTTCCTGAGTGCGGTTCCTCCAACAGAGCTCAGAAAAAAAGGGTCAAACAATTTTAAAAAAGAATAAATTATCTGGATATTGCCAGAGAAGTGATAAAATTAAAGAGTATAATGTCGACAATTGAAGTCACTAGTTATAAGTCTTGGATATGTAAATCAATTAGGAAAACATTAAAGTCAAGAGTGAATAAGTTTTGAAAAAATATAAAGAAGAATTTAAAATGGTCCAGTTTACTGTAAGGCAATCTGTGTGGATACCGAGAAATGTTCTAGAAACATGAAATGACTTAATGCCACTCACTTATAAGCGTCGATAACCATCAGAAATCCGATATAAAGAGGCAAATGCCTGAAATAATAATAATGATGATGATGATGATGATGACGAAGACTTAGCCCCTAATATAAGTAAAAAGACGATCTTGGCAATATGTAATGATGATGATGTTACCCTTTAACATCAGTAAGGGGGAAGGGGAGGATCTCGACAAAACGAGACAAAATCAAACAAAATTTTCATAGAAAAATCAAACTCTGTTATGAATATATTTTCAAATATTTGTCTCTAGTCTGTTACAACTGTTCAGTAGCTGTTCTTATTAAGTATTTCATGCGGACGGTTCATGCCTGCCTTAAAAAATCGTCATTTGCAATACTAACTGGTTTCTTAATTAAAGTTTCGGCATTCACTCCCTTTGTTCTGCTCTTAAAACCAGGAAGCAAGATATTTCAGTTGTCTGCAATTAATGCATAAATTGCTGGCATAATGGCGATTTCAAAAGTATGAAAATTTTGTATGATATTTATTGATGATTTTTCATATTAAAATATTTATCTAAATTTGTTTGTTTCAGCTGCTTACTGAAGCCATTTGGAAAGGTGATTATCATTTTGCTGTGAATGCTCGGAGAATTCAACTTGTAGGGACGAACAACAAAGAAAAATAATTTCTTTTGCAGTCAAGCAACAGCGAACGGAAACAACAGGCAAGGATAAAGAGCAAGTATTTCAGACGGTTGTCCAAGGGACGCAACTTTTGTTTATATCGCTAAAGTTTAAATGACAGAATATTTGACCATGTCAATATAGGGATTTTCAGAAATCGACTTAAGACGAAGCAATAAAATTGGTGTTGAAATAAGTAAGTATTGACACAAAACCGTAAGTTTTTTTTAGCTTTTATCTCATTTGAATAAAAGTAAGCAAAAACTACCTTGTAAAATGTATTTAAAAACCCATAATTCTCTCAACATTTGACTGAAAAGTTGTTATTTCAAGAATAAATTCCAAAATGTGTAAATTTGTTCAATGCGTTTTATAATACAAATAAATAAATAAACAAATAAACTCAAATTAAATATTTAAATAATTATATTAATAATTAATATTTAAATAATTATATTAAATAAACATGTCTATTGCATCAATAATTAGCTAGTAGCTGTTATAGACTATTACTTCTTTTTTTACTTAAACGATATTTTAGTGTATATCCGTATTTGAATAGACGCTCCGTTTATTTATGAAACATTTATATTTGTCTACCAGCCGGAATATTCGAGAAATCTCACTGAAGAAGAATATGCGCCTTCCAGTAGCATTCGAACCTGCAAGCTCCTGGGCAGAGAAAATTGTCGTTAAATCTGACGTGCTTAAACCTACGCGGCCACAAATACTGCATAGTACTTCTAAGCGAAATCCTTCTCGAAATTTCATAGCTGCTCAGTTTCATATCCAAGCGTAAACAATGCAATTTATAAAGAAGTGATGTTTTTTTATTTATTAAACAGAAAGATTTTAATACTTAAACGTTATTTCCCCTGTCCTGTTCAGTAGAGGAAAATAAATAAATAAACTAATAAATAAACGGAAGGTTTAATTGAATCTAGGTATCCACTAAAAATAACGTTTAATAAAATCTGTGGGATAAATATAGAAAAAATCCATAATTTCTGAAGACCATTACATCTAAAGATGCATCTACTTTTGGCCTTTTGTCAGACTAGCATATGCTTAGTGAATATCTGTATAATCCTGTGCAGCAAAGCAATGGTTATGACTTGACATATATTTTGACTTTTAAATACCCTAAATGTGTCAATTGTGGAACATTATTTATAAAGTACGTTCGTTCTTGACTGAGTAATATCTGGCCTTTTGCTTTGGATTATTTTTTTTTTTTATATTCACTTACGCATATCAACCTCAATGTGTTATTTAATGCCGCAAAAATATAAATAATCCGTGAAAACGAGTCAAACAAAAACATTAACCCTATGATTATGAAGTAATTGTGTAGATCAAAATTTTTTATTGTTGGTTATATCCAAAAATGTATTGCTGGTAAGATCTTTTTTCTAAATATTTTTTTTCCAAAAATTTAATGCTGGTAATATTTTATTTTCAAAAATATTTGACCTATTTTTTGCATTTAATGTTGGTAAAAAAAAGCTCTATTTTACAGATGGATTGCTGGTAATAGTTTTTATTTATTTATTCTTTTTCAAAAATATATTACCGGTATTGAGAACACCATCAATTAAGAGATGGTTCTACGCTCCTCAAAACCTCCTAATCAGAGGCCTTGCTTTTTAAAAATAAAGATTTTTTAAGATGCAGTTTTGTTGAATTTTATCGTCATACTCAGAGGTCTCTAGGAAAGAAATTTTCGCTTTTTGTTATGAAACTATAAGAGAATAATAAAAAAAACTAAAAAAAACGCAAAAACAGGCCAACATTCAAATTACAAATTGGCGATACCAATAAGAGTAAAGGACGAAAAATTAAGACACTGCCAGAATTGGGATAAAGTAAAAAAATTAAAGAAAAACGAAAATAATGAAAGCTAAGAAACACAAAATGGCAAAAATTCTTTTTACCTGTTTTTGCAAATAACAAAACAATATTTTCATTGCGTTTCTTTTTTTAACAATAGGACAATTTCAAAAGATAGGAAATTGGAAAAGCCATTATAGTCAACACACGTAGCAGATGATGAATTGAGCTAGTGAATATTGCTAGGGGATTTACATTAATGGTGATAATAATTTTCAAATAAGCCTAATTTTTATCAATATTATGAATAAACATTCACTCGTAAAATTGCTGACATACAGTCTAAGTTGTTTATTTCCGACGCGAAACAAAAAATCTACGTATTTTGGGGACAAATGTAATGAATCTACCAGCTTAAATAATTGCGCTTTTCATGAACGAAGAAAACACGCGTGGATTTCTTGAGGAACGAAACTAACGCCAGTAAAATGTATGTGTACATTCTTTCTGATTTATCTCTCTTCATATCCATCTGTCTGTCGAGCTGTCTTTGAGTAAAGATTGCTTTAAAAAAGATAGAATTATTGTGAATGAAATAAAGAGCTCATAGATATCCTAATTAATGTGTGAGTCATGTAAACAATAAATGTGTCCATTTATAAACAGTAATGCCTTAGAAATCATTCCCTTTCTTTGTAAATACACGTTGCGGCAGGAAAATCCCCAACATTTTAAAGGATAACAAAAAAATCAACGGAATTGATATTAAAAAAATATATATTTCACTCTTGTTTAAACAAAGGGTTACAGTTTTTATTCATTTTGTTTTAAAAATGACATCCTCCAAAATAGTAGCCTTCCAATTAAACAATTTCATCACCCGAGCTTTTAATATGGTTTGAATTATGATATTTTCTGTAAATTATAGAGATTTTCTGTAAATTATGACATTTTCTGGGGAGCTTTTTTATTAGTTTTTTTTTTCTTCTGAAGATACATATTGCATGGGGAGAGAAGATGAGGTGGTTTGCATATGTCTTCATGCAGTCACTTGAAAGAGTCATAATCATCAAAACCTCCAATCTCCCGATCAAAAGCCTAACAGCCGTATGTAGTTTATAGTCATACACAAGACTTCGATATAAAAAATAAAATTACTAAACATTATCTCTGGTATCTGTCTATATTTTTGAGATTAGGTATGATGTACACTATTTATATTATTTGGACCATTGTCCTCATCTCTGTCGCTATATTTATTACAACTATTCAGCCGTTGTACGCTTTGGCCTTCTTCAGGTGGTTGTAATGTCGAATTGAACCCTTCATTTCGCTCACTGGGGTAGACTGTTTTAGTTCCACGTGCCATGTTTAATGGATGTCAGTTATCAGTTATCTCCTGTTAATTTCCCTCTGAAAGTTCTCCACTGGCTTAACCGGGTATTGAACTCACACTCTTTGGGTCCTGTCACTAACTAACGCCTTTATCCACTGTGCCATGTCTTCTTCTGTGTGGTCTAGTTCAACATTCCAACAACCAGTTCTCATTCGATCATTAAAATTAACCAGTTTCGAACCCGGTCAGTACTTGCAAAGACGTGGTACTGTAAGCGACCTCCTACATTCCAAATGCTTAATTAGAAAATCAATCTATCATTTCTTTTTGTAAAAAGGAAATACACATTCGTTTTATGTGGGGAGGTACGTTTTCCTTTTCTAGGCCGGTTGACATTAATTTCATTCTTAAAGAAAATGATAATAAATTAGGATATCAACTCAAATATATGTACCTACTAGAAATATAACGTTTCTAGCAATAAGGAATAACGTTTCTAGCAATAATAAATAACATTTCCAGCAATAAGAAATAACGTTTCTAGTAATAAGAATGAACGTTTCTAGTAATAAGACATAATATCAGATAAAAATCCATTAAAAAAATAAAAGATGTCTGGTATCTGGCAGCTGATCTCTCCTCTGGTCTAACTCTGAGAGTTCAAAAAATTATTTCACTGTTGTTTGAACAAAAGGCTACAATTTTTATTAATTTTGATATAAAAAAGAAATCCTCCAAAATGGTAACCTCTAATTTCCATACACTATTATAGACAATTTCTAAAATTTACCATCACCCGAAGACTCGCTAGAGTTCAAGTGCTTCGAGGTTTTCTAACTCTTTCTTTTAAGCGCTGATCTTCTGGCCCTGAAGTTTTCTGCCCATAGCAGTAACGATTTTCTATCCGGAATAACATCATTCCGACGTACCATGAAATGGAGACGAAAAGCTCAGTGTTGCAGTGGGAATATTCAACCATTTTGGAATAGATCACATTCAGTGATACTTGTGAAATCTTTCGGGAAATGTCAATATTAACCGTTTCCTTATAAGGAAATATTCTGTATTCATTGACCCAACAGTCAGCGCTTCTTTTGTTTGAAATATATAAAAACCTTTCTCTTAATTTTTTTCAAGAAAATAGGTTTCTCAAATCCAGTACCTGTTATCCCTCTTTCCAGTATTGATGTGTATGTGCTTGGCGGGTGGGGGGGATGCGTCCTTACGTTTTGTTTGAAGTAGTGTGGGACGTCAACGTCTTGATATAGAGATAAATATAGTGAAATCCAAAATACTTAATGATTGGCTCATTTATAAGATTTACTCGAGTAATTTTTTTTTTTCATGATGGCCTATCATTTCCGTTAATTAGTCTGCAACATGTATCTATCAGATTTAGTTATTCTCTTTTCTGTGTAGATGGAAAAATCCCAACTCACAGCGACAGTTTCACCAAAAAACACATAAATTGTTGTTATGTTTGACTCGGTATGAATGTGTTCGTATCAACATATAAATGTAACATCAGTCTCCATTTAAAAACGATACGCATGTGATGAATGACATCGGGTCCATCTTTTTACACAGGTAGCTGTCACAATGTGGCTTGTTTATTATCTTCTATCAACAATTCATTCAGTCTAAATGACGCCAGAATATTATCTGAATTAAACCAAAACAAAAACACAGACACGATTTTATTTAACAAGAATAACATTCAGTAATAATGATTTTGTTAATATATTTAAAATTTTGAGTAATATTTGAATAGTTTTGTTTTTATATACTCAGGAGTATTTTTACTTTGCCTTAGATTCAATGAAAAAACAAATCTGTTCCTAAAAAAAAGGAAATCACTATTTATACATCTATCTCTGACTGTAAACGTTGTGGGTGTTCCGTTCAACGTAATTAAATTTACTAAATGTTCACCCAATACAAAGCCCAAAAGCCACTTACGATAGAGCTTACTGAATGAGGTTGTTGTATTAGTAGGAAAATAAGTGCAGAGTATGCGAATATGTAGCATAGATAACATTTAACCATAGACTTGAAGAGGTTATGAGTGTATTGGTCAAGGAATTATCCTCTTTGGAGTTCGTTCCACAAAATAGCTGCACTTGAAAAGAAGTTGGCTGAGTTGAACTTCTTAACAATGGAATGCGGAAGGTGTCTACTATGTGTACCTGGCGCGGCGCGGCGAACGGCCATATGAAGATGAAACATCGTACGATCACCGAAGTTAAGCAACGTCGAGTCTGGTCGGTAACTAGATGGATGACCGATAAGAAATTCTAGGTGTTCTAAGCTTGAATGTGCAGGTGGTGCAAGAGATAATGGCTCAGAATTGTTAATCGGAGAGCCGAGTTCCAATTCCAGTTGGATTTGTTATATCCACTCAAGAAAAATAACCCTTAGGTGTGATTTAAATTAATAAGCCGTCCTGGGTACGACAATAAACTGCATCCGTGTCCTTGGTAAGACGATAAACTACGTACAACAGCAAGGCCTCTGATCAGGTTTTGAGGAGCGTGGAACCACCTCTTAATTGCTGGTGTTCCAAGGTCCACCCTGACCCGGGGTGGTAGCACCTGTTAGGGTCCCAGATATGGGCAAATAGTTGACCCGCACAACCTGAATAAAAACACTATGAAAGTGTAAAAATAGATTTTAATACCAGAAATACTTTTTAAAAAAATTAGTATCAGCAATAAATATTTGAAAAATATATTACCAGAAATAAAAATCTTGTCAGCATCAAATAACCTAGTGAGATTAATATGCCACAAAACAAAAGAAACCAAACTATACATTTTTTGAAAAAAATATTACCAGCTATACATTTTTTAGTGACATGAATCATTAAAATTATTCGTATCTCAATATATATATATATATATATATATATATATATATATATATATATATATATATATATATATTATATATATATATAACTTACAGTCTCAAAATATTTTCTGGATTTATGCAAAGGGTTGATAAACCGTAGAAAATGAATGAACGTTTGGTCCTAGCTAAGAAAGTATCAAAGAGATGGAACAAAGCAATCAATGCATGCTGTGAAATAGCAACAGAGGGGCTTGCGACTTTTCGTTTGTGAGGAATGGGTTGTATGTTTGAAAATATTTAATCAGCTACAACATGTGTTAACGCTTTTGAACTCGGTTAAGGCTAGAAAGTGAATTTTAGGCAGCTCCAGCAATACATTATTTATGGCAATGTCAATATTAGCCGTTTCCTTATAAAGAAACATTCTGTATTCATTGGCCCAATAGTCAGTGCTACATTTGGTGGAAATTTATGTAATCTTTCTGTTAATTTTTTTTAAAGAAAAAAATAGCCGTTCTGGGTATGAGGATAAACTATATCCGCATCCTGGGTAAGACGTTAACCTAAGTCCAACAGCAAGCAAGGCTTCTGGTCTGGAGGTTTTGAGGAGCGCGGAACCACCTCTTAATTGCTGTCGTTCCCGGGTCCACCCTGACCCGTGGCAGTAGCACCTGTTAGGGTCCCAGCTATAGTCAAATAGTTAACACCCAAACTGGGGTCAAAACATTATGAAAGTGTAAAATAGGTTTTAGTACCAGAAGTACTTTGTAAATATATATATATATATATATATATATATATATATATATATATTACCAACGGTACATTTTGACAAACAAATCTTACCAACAATGAAAAAGCATATTATTATTATTATTATTTTTATTTTTTTTATACAAATTTGAACCTGGCCTACTGAGTCAATCTGTCAAATAGGCTTCGTTCTATTTAGTTTTCAATTGTTGTGTGATATTTTGTGATGTTGTGTTGTAATTAAAAAAAAATTATCATAACTTACAGGACAAGGCAAAAAAAAAAATGGTCCCACTCATTGAAAGACGATTTTTGTATTTTTCCAAGATAAGTAACAGAATTTGTTTATTAATACACAGTATTAATATAGGTGTACATATGTACATTATATAAGTCAAAAGTAATATAGTATTTCGTTGGGTAAACTTTTGCTTTAATAACGGTCTTAATTTTTCGTGGCATGCTATAAATTAAATTCTTTAGTGAGTCCTGATCTTAACTTATTTGAAAAAATTTGGGCGATAAAGAACAAGCATTCCGTAATAGCAAAGTTAACACAAAAGATAGCTTTTTCGCGAATTAAAGAAATGTTAGAAAAAATCTGGCGAAGGACGTTGACTTACTAAAGAATTTAGTCTATAGCATGTCACGAAGAACTGAGGCTGTTATTAAAGCAAAAGGTTACCCAACAAAATACTAAATTATTTTTTATTTGTATAATGTACATATGTATTATTAAACGAATTATGTTACTTGTCTTGCTAAAAATACAAAAATCGACTTTATATGACTGCATCCATTCTTTTTGCCTCGTGCTGTATACATTTTAACAATGCGCCTATCTCATATCTGAAGTTCGACAACCCTACAATTGAATCCATCGAAACATGTCATCAATTAGGTTTTTGATTTTCTTTTTTTATTTTATGAGTAGCATGGGCCTTTCACGGCTGGTCGTGTGTTTAACCAACACGTTCAGGGAAAAAGAACCTCATCAATACGCCAGAAAATTAAAACATGTTCATGAAATTCTTCGTAAAGAGCACACCGAAAGATATATCTATCAAAAGTCATTTGCAACCAATATCTAATGAGATGTTTTCAATAAGTTCATTTCATAACGAAAGTGATTCAAACTTTCTCCAAAGCGAACATTGAAATATATTTATGCAATTATTTATCTTTCTACTGACATGATTGTTAGTTTATATCAAAAACTCAATAGCAATTTAATTTACAATCAGTGTCTGTCTTGTGTCAGGGAAAATCAGTGTCAAAGATAATCCATGATATATAATTGATATTCAAAGTTACTTGGATTTACATGCATTAATTGTGTGTACCTTACTCTTTTTGAGTAGGTACAAGTTTACTTATCATTTGGGCAGAGTGTGCTAAGGAGCTTATCTGTCAGAGGACAGAGGGGCAACTGAGGAAAATAATACTGAAGAGGTGCCCAGCCCTGGGGAACAGCTGCTCGAGGACGCGCCATCCCATTGCACCAGAAGGAGGATTCGCACCGAGGCCAGAGCAACCGACATACTCGCTCGGGCCCCTACCTAAAAATAGACCTTGTGTCACATCTCGTCCTAGTGGGGGGGGACAGAGTAAATACTTACATGCATTAATTGTGCAAAAACTTTTATTCTTCTTGTCGAGTTGAATGCATCATTCAGTTTCATCGGAATTAGGCAATGAATGGAAATTCCAATTAATACTGTACAGTGAATCACTTCCTGTTCGGAGATGGCGATAAATCCTATGAGGAAACTATTCGAAAACATCGATGTTGATAGCCTGCAATCGTTCATTATGGAAGTGACTCTGTAATCCACACTGGGACGATCAGATTAGACGTTTGTTACTTTTCAATTGTCACACACACGCATACATGTATATATATCATGAAATGGACTAAGTCCGACAATTAGTTTTATATTTTTTCTGTTCATATGTTATTTTTTATAGATATAATAGTAAATGCTCTGTTTATAATAAACGGTATTAACTACATTTATGGGCTTGAATATTTGCAAAATTTCATAGCAAATACGTGCCCTTTGACCGCAATCGGACCTGTACCCTACACGGAACTGTCATTTGGTCTGACATGTTATATCATTTAGCTACAGAGGAAGCGTCTGGTTAATAAAGTCAAATGACGTTTGCGGAAGTTTCATGATGCGATTACGACTGATGCTTTCGTCGTGGATTGACCACAATTCTTTTTACGAATATTAACTGAGTCTTGCACAAGATTACAAATGGGGTGAATTAAAAAAGAAACGATCACACACACACACACACACACACACACACACACACACACACACACACACACACACACACACATATATATAGGTCTTGAGAATATATTTCAGGCTAGAACTATCGAGTGATAAGTTAATTCTATAAACAACAGCAACCTGCGTTAATGCAAAGGTCATCAGTAAAATGAAAAGAGCACTCCGGCTGATTGACATTTGTTTACATTCTTAAAAACAATGCGCTAGATTTAGCTGTTTCATTCTGCCGAATGAAGATAGCTCAGTGGTAGAAGTTCTGACTAACACCAAATCAGTTGGGTTTCAATCCTGGCTTAAGGTAATCGGATGTCTAGTCGCACTGAGGAGTTGTGATAAAATGAAACAGTACTGTCTGCGAATTAATTAATTAATTAATTAATTATATATATTCATGATAAAAAAACCAAATGAAAACTACAGACAAAAGTTAATTTTCTCCATCAATACATTCATTTCTGTAGTTTAGTGCTACCAGCAAGCAGAAATATTTCTCCTTCGATGATGGCCATTTTGGTCGAAACTAGTCGAGGAATCTAAATGGAATAATAATAAAGAAAAACGAAAGAATATTAATCTACAACCCAGTGTGTCTAAAGATTTTTATTTTTTTATTGTTCAAAATATATATATGTATATATATATATGCGCGTAAGATGGGAACGAATAGAGTACAATTGCAACATACGTAGAATTTAATTTAAAAGTGGGCTCAATACAAAGTAGACCTTTAGTTTAGGATATTGCAAAATTGGAATCGTATTTTGATGCGTATACAACACATCTCATTAGGTGATTGTTGTGAACAACTAAAAATCCAATGAAAATTATTATCGAATCAAATTAACTCATTGAATTTTTAGTTGCTCACACCAATCGCCAGATGAGATGCGTTGTATACGCATCAAAATACGATTGTAATTGTGTAGCGATTTTGACATGTTTTCGATGTAATATGCGAAAATAAATATATATATATATATATATATATATATATATATATATATATATATATATATACGGGCATGCACATTTGTGATTGTTCAACAGCCTGTGGTATATGTTGCAACTATGCTGACAGAATTTATCTACAGTTTCTGTGAGAAAGTCCAGCACGCTCAAAATCTCGGTCACGCTGACTTGTAATTTCGTGCTAGCACAACCACACACGGCGCCCTAATGGTTTCGTCTCACTCACAATTATTGGCTCAAACCGTGGTATGGTTTTCAGAGGCTTTCCAAAGGTGCCACACCCTAGGATCCAGACCGATAACATCAAGTTAACTTCCTGAAAAATCGACCCTGGTGAGATTTGAACCCGGGCCTCGTGATCAGTATGTTCTAATCACACGTCCCCGTGCTCATTGATATATATATATATATATATATATATATATATATATATATATATATATATATATATATATATATATATATAAAAGAAAAAGCAACTGTTGATGGAACCAAGGGTCAACTTATCAAAACTTAAAACTCTTAACCAGAATCAGATGTCGAATAAAAACGACAATACTGCAAAAACAAGGCGAGAAAAGTCTATAGCAAACTAAGCCACTAAGGAAAGAAAAGTAGTTGAAAACTGGATTGCCTAGACAGAGCAATCCTATCTTAACAACGTTAAGTCCGATGATGAAAGAATGCATCTAGTTGTAACACAAGTTTCACGCCCACGCGATCTTCAGGCAACTATACACACATATATATACATATATATATATATATATATATATATATATATATATATATATATATATATATATATATATATATATATATATATACGCACATACACGCAAGAAGAAGCTGAAAATATCATAGCCTGATACCTGACCGAAGTCAAGAATTAGCTATTTTGTTATTTTGTGAGGAAAATCTTCTTCGGCAGAATTAAATTCATCTCTTTTAGCCAGCAGCCCATCTCTCTCTCGACCATCTCTGTCTCTCGCCATATATATATATATATATATATATATATATATATATATATATATATATATATAGATTATGAAATAAAGAAGCATTCACAATGTAAATTGGGACGGCTGGTGTACAAGTGTGAAAATGAAGCGACAACTTTGGTAAGTTTGAAAATCTAAGTAGCCAGTTGTTTATGACCGGAAAAAAGCTCTTCAATTTCGGAGATACATTTCCTCTTTCCTTCCTTGATCTTTTGAATATCATCATTTGTTGAAGAACTTTCTCATAAATATGCACAACAGGAGATTTTGTGTACTTCTATGCTTCATACATGCACACAGATAAGAACATACGTTCTCAATTTTTACTTATTATTATTATTATTATTATTATTCTCTGCCCGTATTTGTATTAACTGTTAGCTTAAACTGCTGATTAAATACAAGCATATCCGTTTAATCCTTTAGATTTATAATATAGATTAATATTAATATTTTATATTTATTATGGCCTGCATGATACTGATTCTTTGGTTATAAAGTCCTGGTATTTTTTGTTGCCTCTTCCTGACAGATTCTAGCTTTTCCATACCAAATAGTATATGACTATTGTTGTCGCATTCACAGTTTAGAAATTGTTCAGCTCTATGGTTAACTTCAGATATTTAACCTCACCTTGGTGCAATGGTTGGCAAGCTTTTCTCGTTAGAACAATTACAATTCAATATGGAGTTGAAGGTATTGATTTTAATCTGACAAAATGAAGAAAAAGGGACAATTAGGAAAGCTTCTTTAAAAGTTGAACATGATTCGCTAATTAAATAGTCACACACACACACACACACACACACACACACACACACACACACACCGTGTGTAATAAAAATACTTTTACAAAATTTTGGGGCGGGTTCATCAGACCAAAACAAGGACAAAAGTTCATGTAAACACGACCGTAATCCTTCGTTTTTGAATCATTACTTTTAAAGTTTACCATAGACGTTGTTAAATGTACAATCCAAGATACAATCCAAAAATAATTATACAAATTTTGGGGACTGGTTCCTGACACCAAAACAAGGTAAATTATCCATATAAACATGTGTACAAAAGGCCATCGTTGTATCTCAACACAGTAACTTATAACAAATGTTCAAAATCTACTCAGTTTGCTTATACGTTGCATAAATCATTTTTTATGTGGCGCCACAGACAAAAATCTAAAGGATTGAGATCAGAGGGATGCGCAGACCATGGAACTGTTTCTCCCCTATCTATCCATCTTTAATATTTGATGACAGGCAGTGCGAACAATGTGAGTAAAATGCACCGGGTCCCCATTATGCATAAACCACATGCATCTTCGTATTAGCAGGAGTACATACTCTAGCAGGTCTGGAAGTCTGTTCGAAATAAAGTCCCTGTTTACAACTCTTGTAACACGTGCTTGGAGACCTCCCAGACTGTCCCCTACAATTCCAGCCCACGCATTTATCGTAAGCTTATACTTCTGTCTAGCCTCTATTGTACCATGGGGATTCACTTCTGGCCACCAATTTTGGTTGTGTAAATTTGTTATTCCATCTCTTTCAAATGTTGCCTCATCCGTAAACAAGAGACAAGCAAAGGGTCGGTAGTTTGTGCAATAAACCATCGGAAAAAGTTATCAGATGGCGAAAGACGCTGAACACGCTGCAAGTGATACGGATACAGGAGCTGCTGTTGAAGCACCCCCCGTGCGATACTATGAGATGTACAACATGCTAGGCCCACGTGACGTGAGCTGATACCTGTATCCTCTCCGACAGCCTGTAGAAAGTGTTCTTCGGAATCAGGCGTACGAGCGGATCTCGGTCTTCCTCGAATCATAGTTTGTGGTGCCACGGATCCCGTCTCAGAAACGGGACCAAAAACAGCAGCAAAAGTTGGATGACTCGACTACCTTCAGTCTGGAAACGCAATTTGATACAGCCGTGCAGTCTCGCGTCCATTACCATTCGAGCAGCCGTATGTAAAAATAGTACATGCTTCCGCACGATATGAATATCCTGGCATTTTTAAACGGAACACTTTTTTTTGTAAAAGTATTTTTGATACACTTACACTTGGATTCAGCAGTTTTTGATCTGCTTGTCTGAATCATCTTCAAGAAGCGAGAGCAAGAACTAAAAGGTCAGCCAATCTATTAGTGATCTCATCTCACAATCCTCACTCTTGCTCCATATGCTAGCGGGTCTTAAATGCCACTTAAGATTATCGTACAAAATTTCATTAGTGAATCAACTAAGATGTCAGATCCTCATACGCCGAAAGCGACGGGGAGAATACATTATTGTTATTATTATATTGTAGTTAACTTAATTTTTTATTAAACAGAAAGAAATCGATTGGCTACTTTCAGTGTTACCATAACAACATCTTGTCTCATCTTCTCGAGTAGGGGAGAACATGTTGCCTAACTGAAAAATACATAAAATCACATTCTGTGTTATGTTCGATGTATGCATGTATGTGTGTGCATCTATGTGTGCATGTGCGAGGATTGATGTGCAATTTGTCAACATCCAATATGGGAAAACCATATGGAAACATAAGTGGTTATACCTGAAGGAAACGAAGCAGATTTAACAGAGAATATAGTGAATAATTAATCGTAAATTCCCAAGGTCTTAAATCTGAATGTGTATAATAACGTACACATTCTCTTTTCTTGTAAAATAAAAGATAAAAACAATTTTCACAGCCCATTAATAAAGACACGCACATAATTCATTTGTCTATTTTTATATAAGTATTCATACATAGATATATATTAAGTAGTATGGGAAAGTTCGCTGTCTGTACTTACTGTGATTGCCCTGTTTAACGGAAATACACACACTGCTAACATTCATTTATAGCCAGCTTAATGAGACAGCCTACCAGTAGGTTTCGTGTCATTTACCCATGTTTAATTATTATAAGAGATTTTATAACATTATGCTGGAACGGCTTTGCGATCTTTACTGAAGAGCCTGCATCCAATTTTGCGTTAAGCTCGTTAGCCATACTCTCTATAAACGCCGGAAAATGTGGGTATATCTCATGAATTAATCGATAATTTCCGGTCTATCCATCAACTGTCTCTGATTGTAATCAGTTATGTAGACTGATTCGGAGTTCCTGGAGGCAAACCTGAAAATTCATAGTTTGGTTCAGGCACGGGCAACCCTTTTACGTGCAGTGGGCAGCATGATCTATGCTTTATCACAAAGGGGGGTCTCACTATTAAAATGATTCAAGGTGATTTTTCGTAGTAGCTAACTCTTCACAATACAGAAGACCATATGCGTAAGTATGTACCTTAGAAATAGGCGGGAAAAGTTTTTTTTTAAAGTTTTTTTTCGATAAAATAAAAAAAAATAATGTCCTGGTATATTAATATAATCACAGTGTGATTAAATCATGTCATTGCGTGTGATTTATTTCTAATTTATTTGTTTAAAAATTAAAAAAAAAAAGTATATTTCTTATTCAGAGTAAAATTATTATGAAAATTTTCTGTTTCAAAAGCAAAATATGTTTACATATATAATCTTCCCTATTAAAAATCGCCAATGTTTTAAAATGATGAAAACGTTACCTTCAACGAAAGTTTACAAAATTCAAGAAGCATTGTACTTAATCATTGTTTATATATGAGAGAGTGCGAGTGGACAATTGAGAACAAAACAACGAAATTTTAAGAAACGCTATGAGATTAAGAGTGCCATGCAAAAAAAGACATGAGGCCAGCAGTTTTGTCCATGACTGATTTTTTAGTTTACGAATCTGAAAAGTAACTATTCGAGATTAAGTTGGACGATAATTCTAATACATTTTGTTTCGAAATCTGTCGATGATCATTTGTAAAACCGTTTTCCTAAAACGGTTTACATGGGCTTGTTGAAATGCGTCATGGGACATTTCCCCCACCCCGCGTATGAAAACGTGTGAGTGCGAGGTATTATTTAGACAACTCTCTGTCTACACCGGGCTGTTGTGTCGGAGTTAGTAGGAGCCATAATTTTAACTGTCACACCGGAAGAGAAACCAACTGATTGAGTGTATATGTGAATACGCGTGTGAATTTCTCTGTCTCTTTTGCACACAGAACGAGTATCTTTTGTGTGTATAGATCATAAATTTTATCTTCTCAGCATGTAAATTTGAGTTGGAGTGTGTATAAGTGAATAATGACATAGCGGCGTGAGACAGAGAAAGAAAGGCAAGAGAATATTTCATTGATGTTTTCTCTCCTTTTTCTTTTACGTGTGTGTATATAAACGTATTTCATCCAATTTGACATGCGCATGCGTGTTCGTCCTCAATACCCAACCATATATTAAGGTTCTATTTGTTACTTTGTGTATTATTCTATGTGGTTCTGTGTGTATCGTTTGCTTTCTTCTTCTTCTTCGTTTGTACTTATAATTTTCTACACCAATAAGAATTGTTGATTTTCACTAAAGATCAAGTGACAGCAAGTATCATGGCACTTCGGCGTTGGCAAGTGTTGTCGACTGTTATTGATAAATATGTTAGATTCTCATCGGGTAATACATAAAAAATCACTATTTCCATAGAAAAGTTTTGATGAGCATCATTTCTTAGTTTCACCAATTCTCAACAGCTAAGAACCGCCAAGTCACGTACACGGATTGAAACCATCCCAATTGCCATTTTATTCCATTAGTAAGTAGGAAGTTCCACGTAAACAGCTTCTTCACACGAACTGATACTTTGTTGAATCGACTTCTTCCACGAGAATGCTTTTCGAATTACTAGAATCTGAACATGTCTAGAGTTAACCGTTATATTTCCCACAAACCCGTAGAAACTGCACTTATTATCCTTCGCTCTTACCGCACATACAACAATCTTATTCAGTAACCCTCTATTTTGAGTGGCTCTTGCACCTTGTATAGGGTGAACATTAGTAATAAAAATAAATGAACAAGTGTTAGCACATCATAACATCTACTATCTAATCAACCAACAGATCTTTTTATAATGCCAATCGTCTCAATATTGTCCCTGATTTTATAATGGCGTCGTCATAAGATTTCATTCTTTGCTTGAATGTCCACACATTTTCCATATATTAGAAGTCTTCCGGTTTTCAGACAGATACATTAGTAATCACTGGTACAATTCTCATCCTTATGCTACATAAATTTGAAATGATCTCTTGCAAGTTTCAGTTATTTCTCCAACCTCATCACCCAGGGTTAATTTTCGTTCTACAATACCAGTGATATCCATTATTTAGGAAATTATTGTTTTGTTTACGATCTGGCTTTTCTGGTCCGAATTAAGTGATTCGTTTGAATCTCAAAATTCTGGAAAAATTTATTACGTTCTATAAAGCCGCTACTCTTTCATATATACTTTGTATACAACGGAAACTGCCAAAGTTTTGCATAATTTCCAAAGGCTTCTTTTTACATCCAGTCATGTTTAGTTTTATAAGTCCTAAGCCATCTATTTGTCTTCAATACTCTGACATGTAATATATCATCATCACTTATATTTAATATTTTGCGTTATCTCTGTTGTCTCCTTATTATAACTGGTTTTATCTATTTTCTGGGACATCAATATGGATTTTTTATACTTTCACTCCAAACAAGGCAATAAAGCCACGAAGGCGGAAGGGTTACTGGTAGTGAAAGAAAATAGAATAATTTAGAAGGAAGAGTATACCCATTACTAAATAGGTAACAAGTGGTAAAACTATATTCACGTTTAATAAACGTGGAAGGATTGTGAACCAGTCAATAGGCGAATCTATCTATTCTACTCTTATTAAATTATTGTGCTTCTTCTTTAAAATCCGTGTGTCTGATTGGTTAATTTTAAACTTATTTTCAATCTATTTTCTTTCTTAAAATGCAAGTGGCGTTGATATTTTTTTTATTTTTGTTTCACACTTTGGTGTTTTCTTATTCAAAATTTCGTTTCACTTTCGTAGGTCATTCGACCAGTTTTCCTTTTGCTTTTATATTCCTTTGTTTCTGTACAGCATTATCGCTGTCTTTTATTCATTGAACATTTCTTTCTTTTGTTTAGTTTAGTAAAATCACTCGCCATTGAACGAGAATCCGGATAAGGCAAGGTAATAAGAATATTTATTCTGTTTCTCCAAATTCTGATGATAAGTGATACTTAAAACGTACCAGGCTTTTACATTATTTACATTCATTTCCCCTGATTAGATGAGCAATTCCACACTGCAAATTTTGAATCAATTATATAAAAGAGTTTAGCAGAAGGAAAAATTCTGAATTCAAACCAGCTTGGAGTGGGTTTGGCTCCAAAATTTCAGTACATGTGATGCTCATATAGCGCTAATGATCGTTAAATGTCTTTCTGTATAATTAATTTGCTGGAACTCAGTCAGTCCATAAACGTGCCAATTGTAGTGCCAACGACTGCAACATGTGATTGATCTAATTGTACAAAAACGTCCAGAAATGAGTGGTATCATGATACTTCATGATAACACCCGACTACAATTTCAAAACTGAACCACGAAAAATTTCTGGAGTTGGATAGGGAAGTGTCTTCACCGTAGTCGCCCGAACTGGCGCCAACAGGCAACCATCTATTCCGGACACTGCAGAACTTCTTGAATAGCAATTCTTTTGCAATTGATGATGAACTGAAATATGTAGTTGGTGAATTCTTCGATAGGAAGCCGGCTGAATTTTATAACAAGTGTATACATGACCTACCCTATAGGTTGAAGCAAGCAATCGAAAATAAAAGGAATTATACTGGTGTTTAATGCTTGCCGTTTATTGCATTATATTGTTGTATATCGGGGCTAATAAAAGTTGTGCGGGATCTTTGTTTGCTTTATTTTTATTTGACGGAGGAACCACATCTTTGAAAAATCATTTTTCTGTTTGTACTGTTTAAACAACTAAGCCTGGTATGTTAGTTTTCTTATGTGTGTCAGAAAGAATGGTAAAGTGCCAAAGCGTTGTGACTTCATTGTCTTCTATAACTGCATCAATTTGATGTAATTACTAATTTTTCGCGCGTGTCCCCTTTTTATACTGATATCATTATTGTTGTTGTTGCTGTTGATTTTCTTGTTGTTGATAGTGTCATACTCCATTTTCTTGCATTTTGTAGCAATTCCTAATAAAAAAAAACAACTAAGAAAATGAAAGCGTTATGGCAATCCTGCGTCGAACAAGATGATTTGTACAATTAAGTCAACCGTAGTTTCTCTTTTTGTGTCTCCGAGTCAGATTTCGACAGCCATAAATTATTTTTTTTACGTAAAGTATTTACAGTTTCTTAGAAATAAGGCTATTTTATACGTAATAAATTGAAGTATGAATTGGAAAATTTACTTGCCTTCACTGTAAACTAAAGGATTCATATGATTAGCTACCCCGAGTTAAGACGATTACAAAATATAATTAATATAATTAACAGGATAGATCGTTTAGCCATCCTTTGTCCTTTAACAATGTATAGCTTGCTTGTACTATTGCTACCTTTAACCGAAATAGAAATTTCATAGGAAGGATAATACCTTTGCTGATTACTGCTGTAAAATGGCTATTAGAAACAGATGGTTGAAATTTGGAACAGAAGAGTAAAAATACCCTCAGAAAGGCGGAAATATGCTGATTAAGTTAAACAATACTTAATAGAAGCGGGTTTTCGGCCGTGAAATATACTGAAATGTATTAACCTGTTCAAGGCCAGCTTTAACCGTTATCTTCCACCCCTATTCACACAAACGGCCCCCAAACGTAACCCTCTACCTCGAGTGACCCAGGGTCTTGTAAAGAGTGAACTTCGTTGTAAAAAAATTAAGCTTTCAACAATGGTACTCATACAGAAGTCGGCAATGAAAAACATGGCATTATTCCTTAAACTTGCCTACAAACTACAGCAAAAACTAATACAAGAAGAAAGGAAGGAAAGAGATACAAAAAGATGACAGAAGTTAATGTGAACTTTCGCCACTGGTTTATTGCACTGATTGCCTGTCTCTTCAGTCTTGTTTACGGATGAGGCAAAATTTGGAAGAGATGGAATAACAAATTTACACAGCAACATGTGTGTGTGGATCAGAATCCCCATGGTACTACACAGGCTAGAGAGTCACATCAGCATACGATTAATGTGGTTTGGAATTGTACGTGACAGTCTGGTAGGTCAATATGTTCTCTTAGCGCATTATACAGGAGATGTATACAGGGACTTTATTTCGAACAACCATCCAGATCTGGTAGAGGATTTACCTCTGCTAATACGAAGATGCATGTGGTTTATACATGAAGAGGCCTGAGCACGTTTTACTCAAATCGTTCCCGATGTACTGACTAATATCTACCATGAAATATGGATAGGTAGGTGAGGTTCGGTTTCTCGGCCTTAATGTTCTTCCGAAGTCAATCATTTCGATTTTTATTTGTGCGGCCACCTAAAACAATTGGTTTATGCAGCAAACATTAATAATAAACTGACGCTTGATCAACATGTCATTGGGTCTGCGAAATTATAAAACACCGTGTGGTAGTATTTGAATGAGGTCGCCAGTTAATGATCTGACGGGTGTATACGTATGTAGAAGTAATCGGAGGATATTTTGATCATTTGTTATGAGTTGCCGTGTTGAGGTACAACAATTGCCTTTTAGACATGATTGTATGGACACTTTACCTTGTTTTGGTGTCAGGAATCCGCCCCCAAATATTTAAAAATTATCACACACACACACACACACACACACACACACACATATATATATATATATATATATATATATATATATATATATATATATATATATATATATATATAAATATAATGGTATTTCTGGGCGAGTTTTGTACAAATACAATCTTTCTTATCAAATCGCTGAATGGACGTTGTCTTGAACGGCCAGTCTTTTAGATATTTTTGCAGGTGTCCCCCCCAGTGCACTATACTTGTATATACGTAGTTACTAGTTTTAGTCAAAGACTTTCCTGATGTTTTCAGGTCTCTCAGTATCTATGCTGGTGACACAACTATTTACTCCTGTCTTATTAGTAAGTATGATCGTTTTAATAATCTCAAATAGGCTGCTGATATAAAATCTTTTGTTAACTGAGGCAATGAATGGTTTGTTAATTTTAAAGCCTCTAAAACGAAGCTGCTCTCTTTTAATCGTCTGAAGGAACCCTTTTTGCCGCCGATCAGAATGGTTGACGCTAGCCTCCAGGAGAGTGACTCATTGCGCCTACTCAGGCTAACGTCTTCCGCCGACATAAAGTGAAACAGATTATATTGAATTAATTGAGAAATATGCTGATAGGAAAGTTGTTTCACTGTGTCATGCTAGACAGTTTTTCTCTCCAGAATCTATCTTAAATATTTATAAGTCTAACATTCGTCCATGTTTTGAATATTGCTCTCACATTTGCTCTTGTGTTTCTGTTATGTATTCAGAGGTTCTTCATAAAATAAAAGGGAATAATTTGGAATTTTATTGGTTCTGACATGACATCTCGGCGGCTGTTACTTTTCCACCGCCGTAACGTAGATTCAGTATACTTTTTCTATACATCTTTTCATGGGAATTGTTCTAATACACTTTCTTCTGTGGTATCTATAATCTATGATGTTAAGCTGAGTACTAGATTGGAGGCAAGGACACACCATTTTACAGTTGAAATAACAAGATATAACCTTAAGTTTTATACTAACAAATTCTTGCTTTCCAGAAAACTTTTATATTCAATTTCAATCGTTATTTTTTGTTATTTAATTTATGTTCTTTTAATGTTCTTTCTCCTTGATCTTGTTTTTACTAATTTTCTCGCGCACACAGTAATCCCATAATATATATATATATATATATATATATATATATATATATATATATATATATATATATATATATATATATATATATATATATATATATATATATATATATATTCACACAAAAACTAATGCAAAGATTAATGATTTAAATGGCGATCATCCATCATCGCAAACAATTCAAATAGTACAAAAACCTCCGTATCCGTTATGAATGAAATGATCCTTGTTTATATAAACTTCTGCCGTATTAGTTCTTATTTTTACTACAAGCTTTCGTCTGTTCCTACAGACATCTTCAGGTATAGAATAGATGTTGTTCTTAAACAAGGATCATTTCATTCATAACGGATACGGAGGTTTTTGTATACTATTTGAATTGTTTGCGATGATGGATGTCTCGCCATTTAAATCATTAACCTTTGCATTAGTTTTTGTGTGAATAATTCATGTATTTGTAAATTGATTGCATCGTTTATCGTAATATATATATATATATATATATATATATATATATATATATATATATATATATATATATATATGTGTGTAAGTTTCATTGAAGACGACTAACGTAGAACCACGATTAAGGTATTTCATTATTTTTTCTTGCGTTCGTACAAGTGATTTGTTTTCTTGATTGAGTGTGTGTACAAATTGTCCATATGAGCTGACGATACGAGCGCTTTCGGCTAATCTGGCTAATTTCGGAAAACTGACAAGAGACAAACTATATGGTAAAACCAAAACAAAACAAAACAAAAAATAAATTGATGACGAATGTATAAGACAGATAATCATTGTAGTATTATCGATGCTCTTTATATCGAAAGAAAGAAAATATGAATTTTTAATCAGCGGTTATGACTGCCTTGACTCCTCAAAAAAAAAAAGAATTCTAAAAATAAATAATCCAGAGGAAAGAAATATTGTCAAAAATAGTCAAATCTAACCTAAAATCGAACAGTGGTGAATAGAAATCTCGAAGACTTAGATACGGGAAATAAAAATGACACTGAAAATAATATAAACTCATCTGAAGAAAGTGTTAACATAAATAAATAATCAGCATTTGTAGCTAAATGAATCTTCGATGCGTTTTAACTTTTAATTTTATAGAGCGTATGGTTACACTTTTGTTATGATTCCTTGTTCAATATATTCAATAATAATTTTAATTCTTCAATAGACTATTACTCAAAAGTGACATCGCCGATATTATCATTACAGCCATATATTTTATATTTTTATGCCAAATAGGAAATGCAGCACGTTACACGACTAAAATATTATGTTGAAATGTTATTAGGATGAATTTTTATTTTGAGTTTAAAATCTATATCAAATCAATTTTGCAATTGTAAGTTATCTTTTTCTTAGAAATTCTTTTTTTTTTAATTTTCCGAGAAAATAATAAAGTCTGGCGAGCAGAATAAGAAGTAGTGGGGTGGTTGAATAAATTCCAAAATTGATAAGAGTGGCTACGATTATTGCAGTCGCGAGGGCAGGCCAATTTTAGTCGATGTGAAGTGACTCCTAAAACACGGCTCTCAAAAAGATTTATTTATAGATGGCTTTTCACCATCTGCCGAATATATAATACGCTCAACTTACAAGCTTTGCTTAAACTACTCATTGTTCAATCGTTGCTCTTAAAAATATCATTATTAGTCTCAATACCACACTGATATCAAAATTACACCCCCAAAACTAGCGAGGAATTGTCCCACAAAATAATTTCCAATATCTTGAGGGAAATGTCTCTTTTTTCCTATTTTATTATTCACGGAAATAAACTGGAAACATTTTCACCATTCACGTTATTGTGCCTAATATTTGGCTTGTAAAATCTCTGGTACCCATAACGGACTACTATAACCAGTGTTAACTACCACAATACCCTCTCATCATCTACATTATCAACAGAGTCACATTGATATAATAGCTTTCCTCTCATAGTTTTTTTATTATCGTACCAGCACTAGTTTCAGTTGCCGATTTTCAAGTCGGTAATATGTTCTCTAATTTGGGCACTTCCACGTATTGTTATGGTTAGTATGCTTGTATCACTAGACCAATTACGACTGAATAGTGAGTTTGATCCTCAGAGGGTACCAATGTATTAGGCCTTGTGTCACATCTAACTTATGTTTTGTAAGTCGCCATATGTTCTCTACTTACAAAATTATAGTTACATATTTTATAGGCACTTATTTACAATCAACTTTGGTTTGGTTTGTTTTGGTTTGTTTTACGGTATATCAACATCAATGCTGACAAGATTATTATTACTGATATAATTTTTTTTCAAAAATGTATTGCTGATAATATTTTTTCAAAAGATTTATTGCTGGTAATAATTTTTTACAAAGTATTTATTTTTTACATTTTCATAGTGTTTTGACTTCAGATTGATGGTTAACTATTTACCCATAGCTGGGATCCTAACAGGTTCTACAACCCCAAGTCAAGGTTGACTTGGGAACACCATCGATTAAGAGGTGGTGCCACAGTCCCCAAAACCTCCTGATCAGAGGCTTTGATATTGGACGTAGTTTATCGCCGTACCTAAGACGCGGATTTAGTTTATCGTCGTGCATAGGACAAATAAACTTTAGGCATCTGGCTCTAGATAATCTTCCTTTAAACTGTAGTGATATCAGGCTTGCTTAAAATTAGTAAGTATGCTATAATCAGTTTAATATCACAGTTTTTTAAATCAAGATTCTACTTAATAAATCATGTTGGCAGTTAACACAACAAAATTTATGAAGAACAATTAGAAAATAGTCAGGTCAAAAGATGCGGATAACAGTCTTAGGCTAAGTGTTTCTTATGACGGTCGCTCCATAACCTCGAATGTAGGGGGCGGTCGACCCGCCAATAGCAAATGCCTCATAAATATCCCTGACTTTTAAAATTTCCTTTTATTTATTCCATTAACAGAGATACACAATTTATTATATTTACGTTTTCTCTCGAAAGAAAATAAGAAAGAAGTTACTTTGTTATTTTTCGTATTGTCAACCCAAATAAAAACACGTGTGAGGTTGTTTGTGTATACGTGTGTGAGTGTGTGTGTGTGTGTGTGTGTGTGTGTGTGTGTGTGTGTGTGAAAGAGAGAGAGAGTGAGAGAGAGAGTATATTCATGAATTTATTTAAGTGAAATTGAGTATGCTTGCGTGCATGCTTAAGTATGTGTACGGTGTTTATGATTGCCATTTTATGCTTATTACATTTTATATAGGCATAATTTTGTCAGAATATATATATATATATATATATATATATATATATATATATATATATATATGTGTGTGTGTGTGTGTGTGTATATATATATATATATATATATAAAACATACACAGGAATTTAAAACTAATCTATTGTAATGATCATTTCACCTTACAAAATTTACTTGTAAGGATTTCAAGGACAAGAACAACACATATAAGATTCGCCAGCGGTGTGTAGAAGTAGTCAACTGTTAGAAGTGAGTCAAGTGAATTCCACAATGAATCTCCAGCTGCAGACCGTAGACCAACATATTCAGTATTCACTACTGTATTTATATGAATGGGGGCATACTCATTATCATCCCTATGTATGCTACAAGAAACACTATGGATTAATACCAAAGAAGTCACTAACTGGCTCACAAACATTAAAGAAAAATCAAATATATCATAATACAGTTCGATATTAAAGAATACTACCCATCAATATCAAGAGAACTTTTCGCAACTGTCTTGCTACTCTATACACTGACATATCAGAGGAAGAGAAAAACATAATTATGAATGCAAAAAATCTGTCCTGATTCATAATGGAGACAAGTGGATTAAAAAATCTGAAGATCATTTTGATATCACATTGGGATCATTGGATTCTGCTATGTCTTTCCGAACATGTTGGACCATTTATATTGTATGATCTAAGTGTGCACGGTGAAATTAAAATTGAATAGATTGGCCTGTATAGGGATGATAGCTTTATGGTTGCGTGGAAGTCTACAAACTTTAAAATAGATAAAATTAGAAAGCTAATAGGTAGAGAATTTAAATATCTAGATTTGAAAGTTTCTGTTAATACAAAGTTTTAAAGGTAAACTTCCTCGATATAACATTTAATGAATAATATATAACTTATAATAATATATACCTTACAAAACCCTAATACTAATCTTTTGTATGTACACCACAAGGCAAATCATCCTCAATCTATAATTAAGCTTATATCTTCATCTATTGAAAAAGGATTAAATATAAATTCTGCTAATGAAAAGATATTCTATGAACACAGTAATTTTTATAACAAATCTCTAACGAATCATAATAGATACCAGAGAAAACAATAGGACAGCTTGAGAGAAATTCAGTTTATTCAGACAGAAATCTTAAAATCTCACCCAAACTTAACCGACTTTAAATTTCCCACATAAAAATACACTACTTTCTTCATTCGTCAATTGGCCAACACCCACTTAACAAAAAATAATTAAAAAAAAACTTCTGGATTCTCTTTACCCAATCAACTTAAAATATATAGTACTGTTTGACTTATGAATAGAGTAACCAATGTTTTCGAAGGTTATTTTCAACATCGCTTGAAAATAGGACCAAACTTCAAATTTTATGTTTCATTTAAGATTTAATTTTCAGTTTCAAAACATAGTGATTTCTGTGTTGCGATGGATAGATTTAAAAAAAAAATTATAATGTCAAATTATTATCGAGCTGATAACAAATATGGCGCCAGTTTGTTTACATTGCGCAGATCTGTACGAAACATTCAGTGATTGCGCAGGTCAGTATTGCCAACTTTGTGTGAAAAGTTTGTGTGAATTGATTAGAGGGTTTTTGAAATATTAGAAAAAAGTTATCTCGATAATAATTTGGCACGCAGTGTGTGTGTGTGTGTGTGTGTGTGTGTGTGTGTGTGTGTGTGTGTGTGTGTGTGTACCGCCTAAAATCAACATAGATGATGAAAATGCCCCAAACCTAAGAAAAAATGTTTTATCAAAAAATTTGTTTTTATTAAAAGGAAGCAATAAATGATTATTCTTATTATTAAATTAAAATTCTTAAATGACTTTTGGGATCAATCAACCACTTTCATCCACTGGCCCACGTGTTTTTAGGTTCATCACTGAGCTAATGTTTGGGACTTGACACAAAGCGTTGTGCGTTCAATACCTGGTCACAGCAAAGGGAACAACAACTTGAACAGGTGAGTCATCAAGAGGAATGATCTTAAACGTGGAATTAGAACAATCTAACCCTGTAGACTAAATAAAGAGGAGTTTTAATTATATAAAAAAAAACTTTCCTTGCACTGCAGAAATCGCCAAATGCATTAAGGTAAGAGTTGGAGTTATTATATAATAATAATAATAATAATAATAATAATTATTATTATTATTATTATGTAGAGCAGGAAGAGGGCTGGTCCCTTTAACTTTATGGCCCACCATGGTGTTAATATGCTCTGGCGCCCACGAACAAGTCTCCACATATGGGTAAATACGAACTAACTATAATACTGACACAACGAAAAATATTGCTAAGCTGCATCGGTTGTCACGCGGGTCAACAAGGACTGCAAACCGCAGGAACCAGACTAGAGCCGAAAATATCGCATCTTGAACAACTTGTGCCCAACGAGAACTAGAGGAAAACTTAACCGGGGACAGTCCTCACAGATGCTCTCTATAGTCATTAAAACAAAATCTCACAAAAAACAAAACAATCAATAAATGGTCTAGAGAAGAGCTTATTGGAGTAATGATAGCATTTTACACTGCTACGATAAATCCGTCAACGACAAGATCGAGTAAACCGCCTATAAAATCAGGCGATAAAAAAAATCCCTCAAACATACCAAACATCGATGCCAACAAACTAGCGGATGTCAGACTGACATCATCAGAAAAAAAGAATATCTGCCATAGAACTCTAAATCACCAGAGAAATCATAAAAAAAGATTAAACGTTTACATCGGGGTGCTAAATGCCAACAACCTAGAGGAGACACATGCATGCAGAGGAACAAACAGAAACCAGTTGTAATAATCCCTTTGAGGTAAACAAGCAATAGAGCAAGATGTTGCCGAATATGAGAGAGAGAAAAAAGGCGATAACAAAAAAAACATCCGATATAAATTGGTGATTGTAAAGGAAATGTCTTTCGAGGAAAGGCCAACAATTCTAAAAGTAAGAAAGAACCGTCAAGTGAAGGAAACCGTCAACCTCGTTAACCAAGCAATTAGAAAAATACGGGACGAAGTGGAAAGACCGAAATTTATCATTTTATATACGCAGCCTTGGCAACAATCGGAGAAACAAGAAGTGAAAAAGTTAAAACCTTACAACGCAAACGAAAAAGAAAAATGCCAGTGTGGAAAGAAAAAATAAAAAACAAAATAAAAAAATTAAAAGGTTAATTGTCACTTCTAAGAGAATTAGACAAGGGATGTAAAATGAAAGAAAGTAAAACGTGACAACTGAAACGAAACCTTGGCATAAAGAATAAGTCTGACGTACGAGTAGCTAAAGAGAAGCAGAAACAACAAATTCAAGCGAAAGCACAGATAATAAGACATTATGAAAAAGGAAACACATTCTTCTGGCAAAACAAAAAATATATCGAGAACTGGGGAAAAATAAAATAGAGATAAATGACCGAGGAATAGACCGAATTGTCAAGTTTTGGATGAAAAAAGAAAAAGAAAAATATCTAGCACCCACCAAGTCCTCGCACAAGCATACAACGATATAATCATAAACCCAGAAAAATGCCCCAAGTGGCTCACATGGGAAGTAACATAACTAATCCCCAAAACAAGAGATAGAGAACAGGAAGAACAATATGGCCATCACCTGCCTACCGACAACGATCCTCATTTCTATCATAGCCGAGAGGACGTACAACTCCGTTGAGAAAAACAATTTACTCTAAGCAGAACAGAAGGGATGTAAATGAGGAAGGTAGGGGTGCAAGGACCAACTAATTATCAATAAAACAATAATGGGAGAGGAGAAAACAAGGAAAAACAACTTATCGATAGCATGGAACAACCACAGAATAAAGAAGAGCCTAAAATACACAGAGTATACCTCACAACGGTCAAATTCCTAACCGAGAACATGAAAAACTCGATGACTACATTAAACATAAAACATAAAATGAGTCATTAACATATAGAGTAATTAATATTAAAAGCGGGATCATCCAAGGAGATTCATTGTCAACACTACTCTTCTGCCTTGCATTAGCGCCATTCAGCTGCCTACTGAATAACAGAAGCTATGAATACAAGTCCCAAAATGGCAAACTGAATCGCTTATTCTATATTGAGGATCTTAAACCGTTTGTCAAGGATGACAACCAGCAGAAAATCTACCCATCATTGTTAAAATCTTCAGCGATGACAACAGGATGGATTTCGGAATCGACAAATGTATCAAAGCCAACTTCAAAACTAAAGAAAACTACTGATTTAGATCTCGATATCAACAATAGGAACTAGAACAAGATGGTGTGAACACATACTTAGGAGTTAATGAAGGAAACGGGATACAACATTCAATTATGAAGAAAATGATCCGAAAAGAATATTATAGAAGAGTTCGTCTATTACTAGAAACCGAACTTAATGGTGTAAATAAAATGAAAGCTAGCAACACCTTAGCTATATACGTAGAAACATGAAGCTACAAAATTATTAATTGGAAGTTGACTGACATTAAAAGATTAGCCGCCCAAATCAGAACAATGCTTATCCAAGCGTGGATACTCTACCCGAAATCAGATGTTGATAGGCTGTACGTATCAAGGGTTTTATGAGACCGAGTTCTAATCCAACTTGAACCAACTCTAAAACTACAACAATCCGAGTGGAAGCATACCTCACAAAAACCAATAACATTCTCCTAGAAATAGTAATACACCAAATCCACTCCATCAAGAAATAGCTTAATATATCTGTAAACCAACCAAGACAAAAAGCCAAATGATTAAAACAGAAAGCAAAACAATCTGACCAAATGAAATTACAAACAATTGGGAGGACAAGGCGTTGCATAGCAAATACCTCAAAAGAATGAAAGAATCAGAGGGGAACTAACAGAAAACACATCAATAGCTGAGGAACACCAGGTTGAAAGCTGAGACAGAAGGTTTATTGCAGCTCAGGACTAAAACATCGCAGCCAGATTCTATCACTCTCACATAATCAAGGATAAAACTAATCCGAAATGCAGGATTTGCGGAATATATAATGGGACCGTTGATTATATTATCTTAGGATATCCGGAACTATCAAAAAATGGACATAGCCACAGACATAACAATTTAGCGACATATGTGCACTAGAATATATGCAAGGAGCACAAAATCGAAACCATTGAGAGATAGTATGATCACTAATCAATTACACAGTTACCCAAAATAACGATGTAACTATTCTATGAGACATGCTAATTCAAACTGAATTTCAAAGAAAAATAAAAGATAAGATACCTAATATTATCATAAAAGACAAGAAATTCAGGAAGTGTAAGCATATTGACTTCTCATCACCATCTCAGAGAAACACCTCCATGAAAATTATCTAGAAATTGTCCAAATACAAGGACCTGGATATCAAGATTAACTGGATGTGGAGAATGAAGATTGCACAAATAGTAATCGGAGCTCTAGACCTTGCAAGTAAAGGAATGGGCAATTTTACTAACAATGTCCCAGGTAACATCAACGTACAGCTTGCACAGAAAATTGCCCTACTAGAAACATGCCATATATTAAGAAATGTGCTATCAATTAAATGAAAAATTATCCTATAGGGCCTAAGGACCATAGTTTGGACCCGGGTTTACAGGATACAAAGCAGGAAACATAACATACACAAATACTACTACTACTACTAATAATAATAATAGTAATAATAATAGGACTTCATACGAATTACCCAATCCAAGACAAAAGTGTAAAATAGTGAATAGCGCTGACTCCGCAGGAATGTGAAACGATGTTTAAATATCTCGGCCTTGCCAGAGAGCCGACAAATATGAGGTACGTAAAATTGGCAGTCGTACCATTTGTTATCAGAGCACTAGAACAGTTCTGAAGAATCTCGGGAAAAAGACCATATAAACAATCGATCAGAAGCAAAATTTATACCATCTTGAAAACATGGTTTATAAAATTGAAATAAACTGTGGTTTATTCAATAGAAATTACTCACATTTAATCTTAGCTATCAAAAGAGATCGTGACAGCTTAAAGTTTCAACAGAATTACTAAAACAGAAAATGTTAAGTTTTGAAAGAAAACAGTTCCTGGTATAATTTAAAAGGGATTACCAACGAGATGATATCGCTACACAGATGACATTTGAAGAGAGGAACTGAATCCTTACAAATGGTGTACAGATTAGTTGAAATAGACAAGCGATATGGAGAGATAGATAAAGTTCAATGTAGCAAATGATTGGAGAAGTACAAATAATGACGACAACAAAATGTGAACACAACTGGGATTTGCAATACAAATTAATCAATTAGGCACAAACTATAATTTCTCCTTTAAAATGTAAAAAGCTATATTTTTAGAACACTGTAATTCACTCAAACCAGGTGAACAATCCAGAGCTAGTTATTCTTATCAAAGAGAATATCTGTTTAGGGGAGGGATATAATAATCTATCAGAAAACAAGGTTTTAAATGGAAATAACCGAATCCCTCAATTAAATAAATTAACATTGCAAGAAAACTGGAAGAATAAAAATTCGAGCAATAATAGAAATCATCCAATCAATACAATTATTAAAACGACAAGGTTAAAAAGGAGAATGTAGATACTTGTTGCCACTTGATCTTTATTGAAAACAACCAGAAAGTACTCGTTTGATAAGAAGTACATAATAATAAGTTACATGTTCTTTATAATTAGGCGCCATTAAATGAAGCAATAGTCAGATCTGACAGTCGTTAGACAGAAAAACTTCTAAGTGTTTCAGGATGTGGTCTGTCAGATGTGTTAATTTATGAGATACAATAAGTTGTGTAGACATTAAGAGTCTATAGAGAAGGAATAATGTTTAATAAAATAGATGGGAGAGAAAAAAAAACAAATAAGCCATTAAGTGAAAAAAAAGTTGGAAATAAAGAAATTTAGAGAAGAGGAAAGACATTTTGACGAAGAAATAAAAAAAAATATATCGACAAAAAACAGTAAAATGTAGAAATTTTGAGACATGTTAATTAGTAATGAACGATAAAATAAAGAAACAAATGAAAGAAATATAAAAAAGAAACGATGGAAAGATGCTAAAAATGAATGCAAAAGAATGAAAAGCAAACAAAAAATGAATCTAAGCGAGAAAAATTTTAAAGTCAGTTTGAATGTAAGTGAAGAAGATAAAAATACAGAAAAAAAAACGCAAATGCAAAAATCATTTAAGAATAATTTTGAAAAAAAAAAGATGGAACCAAAAGAAATGAAAACAAAACCAAAAATAATTTCCTTTAATAATGGAGAATTATATTTCTTACCAAATCAGATAATTGAAACAGTGTTGGTTTACATAAGTGCATTTCTCACCGGTGGCCCAAGTCAGTTTTTACTACCGACGTTATGGCATGAAGACTTCCACTTTGAAATTTAGCGTAATAAAATATTCTTCCTTTTCGTCATTGTTCCTTTTGTTGTTTTAATATAATCTCAGTAAATCGTGGCTATCCTGCGAGGTCAAGGATGATGAAATTGTCCTGTTTGGCTAATTCTGTTGGGTTGCTAGTTTCTGAAATGTCAAAGACCGATTTTTACTTGAAAGGACAGGTTGTTCCAAATAGTGGATTAGAAATTCCTGGTTGTTTTCTTTCTTTTCGACTTCTTTTTCTTCTAGTTCGGCTAATCGTTTAAAGTCGAAGATTTTTGTTCCGTCTCAGACAATGGATCTCCAGACATTCCTGTCAGTTACACTGGATTCATAGCTGTTGATGTCGATGTTACATTTCTTCATGTTTTGTTTTAGAATGTGATTGGATCTCTTCTTTTAACCCCTACCGATTTCCTTGTTTGAGGTGGGAGTAAAAGATTTGTTTTGGTAAGCGGGTGTCTTCCATTCACATCAGATGTCCATTCCATCGAAGTTGGTTTTATTATGACTATTGCTTTAATTCTGGTCATTTTTGCTTGTTCCACGACGCTGATGTTAGTTCTTCTGTCTTCCTAACTGATGTTCACGATACGTCGGAGACAACGCTGGAGTATTTGGTCTAGGAATTTCAGATGTTGTCGATAAGTTATCGAGGTCTCAGAAGGATACAGGAGAGTTGGAATAACGGCTGCTATTTACACTAACTTTAGGTGGACCATGTAAATGGTCGCTATTAATTATTCCTTGATTAAATGCCTCTTTACCGTGAACTTCTTGAACTGCTGTTCTATTTAAAGAAAATAATAGAGCAAGAGTGTAATGCGAATTCACATGAATACTGAATGTATTAGAATGATAAATTTGGTATTCTTATTGCTTTGCTTAAATCAAAAGAAAAGATGCACAATTTCCATACTTGTCGTTATAATGCCTGGGGTGATCTAAAGAAGGTTTAGAATAATGTTTTGTCGGAATTAAAAAGTCACTATTTTTTTTGTTTGCGTTTACTCTTTACATCTGACCAGAATTTTAAATAATGTCTCATTTTTCTTACTGTGTTCCCAATGATATAAACACGTTTGTTATGATTTCTTTTTCCTTTGTCATTCTTTTTTCTTTTTATTATTTATTTCTTTTAATTTCTTATGTCACTTTTTTTCTTTTCCTTTTGTTTGCTTCTTTCTGTTCTCGCTGATTTTATTTAGTTTTTACACAGTTTTATTATCTTATTATTACTGTTCTCATATCACCATCTTGGAAAACTCTTTTTCAAAGGAGACCAAAAGCCGATCCTGCACATTTGAGATGGTTTTGCATCTGCACATGAAATTCAAAACAGGTAACAACCAAGATGAAGAAAATGATACACGTTCTCCAAGGCAGTTTCACTAAGTTGAATATTTGGTTCTGTCGGGACGGTTTCAGTTGGTTATAGAATATTTTTGTCTTGATTTACGTTGATTTTAGCGCAGTTTTGGAGTATGCATTGTTGAAGGCATTCAGTATTTGATGCAGGTGGGATTCAGAAAGTGTTGCAAAAGTTTTGTCATTTCATATTCAAACTTGATCAATGAACTCACTGATGTTTTAGTTTGAGACCGAGACGTGCAAGGTTGAGTAATCTACCGTTTGCCCTGTAGACAATCTCAATCCTTGGAGTCAGATCATCTTTTATGATGTTAATCACTGTTGCAATGAAGATGGTGAAAAAAAGTTAGAGCTATGAGACATTCTTTTTACACGCCAAATCTGACTTGGAACTGTTCACGTTGGTGATTGATGGCGGGGAATATGGCGCCTATGTCCTCATGAAGGATCTTCATGTTAGGGATGTATTTTGGTGGACAACCATATATGAAGAGAATATCCCATAAGAACTCTCTTTTCACAGAGTAAAATATTTGTTAAGGTTAATGAATGCCATGCACAAGGGTTGAAAGGGGTTCATGATGTTTCTCTTGTATTTGACACAATTTGAGACGGGATGGTTTGAAACTGGCTTCTGTTTCTGGACGGATCCTCTCAACTGGTAGCCTGAGTCAGTTATTCATATGTTGAGAATTGGTAATTTCCGAAGACAGAGATCGGCCTCTATTCTTCTTAGAGGTTAAAATTATTGCCGAGTTTTGAGATCTTGTAGGACGACTTTGTTTGTCCAGATTTTCAAGATGGTGTAGTTGGTGTTGAATGAGATCGCTTCAGTCTTGTTGCAATGAAGATAGAGAACATAGTTGGAGCAATGACACATCTTTGTTTCAATCCAGATCTGAGTTCGAACCGTTCACATTGGTCATTGATTTCGAGGACTGTGTATCGCATGTCATGTCATCATGAAGGAGCTTCAGGATATGATTGCATTTTGGTTGACAGCCATATGTGGAGAGAACGTCCCATAAAAGTAAAGAATGGGGATATGAGAAAGAAAGAAAGAAAGAAAGAAGAGAGAAAGAACTGAAAGAAAAAGTAAAAAAAAAGGTAGAAAGGGATTATTAAAACAGAGTAAAAACTAAATAAAGTCAGCGAGAACAGAAAGAAGCAAAAAAAAAAAAAAAAGAGACATAAGAAATTAAAATAAATAAATGAGAAAAAGAAAAAAGAATGAAAAGAAAAGAGGAATCATAACAAACGCATTTACATCACTGGGAACACAGTAAGAAAAATGAGGCATTATTTAAAATTCTCGTCAGATGTAAAGAGTAAACGCAGACAAAAAAAAATAGTGACTTTTTAATTCCGACAAAACATTATTCTAAACCTTCTTTAGATCACCCCAGGCATTATAATGACAAGTATGAAAATTTTACGTCTTTTCTTTTGATTTAAGCAAAGCAATAAGAATACCAAATTTATCATTCTAATACATTCAGTATTCATGTGAATTCGCATTACACTCTTGCTCTATTATTTTCTTTAAATAGAACAGCAGTTCAAGAAGTTCACGGTAAAGAGGCATTTAATCAAGGAATAATTAATAGCGACCATTTACATGGTCCATCTAAAGACCGGCGAAGAAAATATGAGTCAAAACCTTTTGTATTTATAAAAAGATTTTGATATTAATTCAGAACTAGATAATAATCGTGGGAAAGCATAGAAATACATCTCCCAATTTGAAATAATGCAAAGAGAATTTGTACAACGTTTTTATCATCAAGAATATGGGAGAATGAAATACCAAAAATAAATAAATAAATAACCTGCTTACTAATAATTATAAAAAAAAATGTCACTGATTTACTTATTTTCGACTTCTTATCAATTTCGCTAACATATATATATATATATATATATATATATATATATATATATATATGCGCACTACAGTTCAAATTTAGAAGATGATGAACTTGACAGAAGTGTAAAAAAACAATGAAAAAGTGATCTTGACTCATCGAATAAAGAATGAAATCAATTATCACACTCATAGTTTGAGAAAACTTTGCAAAGAATGCCAAAAACTTTTTGCTGCTGCAGTCAAGGCTAAAGGGGAATATTTTGACAAGAGCAAAATTTAATCATCGAAATCTTTTTTTTTTGTCATAAAACAATTTCTAATAACAAAAATCACGTCTCACTTTTTAAACCATCCATAATAATTTTCTCTTATTTCAAATACAAAACAACTACGTTTGTGGCCAATTTTAAAAAATTACCAGAGGTTTCCTCAAACAATTGAACTGTAATGTGTATATATAAACATATGACAAAGCCATTAACAGGGAGGTCAATATGATTTATAAAAAGTCGCATGACTATTGTGAAAATCCCATCAACAGCGAGGAGAAATAACAAAATAAATTATAATAAAAAACAGCCACTGAGCTAAAAATCGACGAAGAGTCCATACGTTTTATAAACAGCAAGCATTTATCAGAATGAATGACTACAAAAAAATGACTTCCCGCATAACCCTTAATACCGGCTACTCAATCCATCCAAAAATAATATCGGTAAAATAAGCAAAGCAATACTCGAAAAAGTCTGCGGATACAGAAAAATACTTTAGGAATCAACTAGTGGCATAATGCAGTTAATGCCATCGGTTGGTTCACTAAAGTAAAAATAAAGAAAAGTGAATGATCTTTTATACAATTTAATATTTGCAACTTCTACTCTTCTATCACCGAGGAGCTACTGATCGATGCGATAAATCGGGCCAACAATTACTCCTCCATAACCAACCAGGACATTAATATCATAAAACAGACCCAAAAATCTATCCTGTTCCATAACGGTTGCCCGTGGATTAACAGTAACAACCCTGATTTTTGCATTATTATGGGTAAGTTAGACTCAGGGAAGGCTTGTCAATTAGTTGGTATTCTACCACTTTGGCGACTAAGTTTCATCTTCGATATTAATAACACCGAACTCTATAGAGATGACAGTATCATACTCCTGCGTAAAGCAGGTGCACAAAATAAAAACCGACTAAGAAAAAACCTTATTAAATTCTTTAAAGAACACGGTCTGAGTATCACCACAACCACCAACCCTAAAATGATCAACTTCCTGGATGTAACCATGGGACTATCTGTTGTGGTAAACCCTCCTACAGTAGAATGAACTGTTCCTCCTCTCATAAATACTAACTGCGAGACTTCCTAGCAAGCGTCGTGAGGTTGTCGGTTGGGGAGCGAAGACGCAATGTTAACCTACCGTTCGAACGTACACCTCTCTCTGCTTATTAGTAACAGTATTGTTTGTATATATCTGTTATTTCAATACACTTGTTCAAACTAACTTCGCCTTCCCTCTCTTTCTTTCTGGCCCCTAAACAGGCCACGACACTATCTGATAGACTTTAGAATTCACATACTAAAGATTTATACAACCGTAGATACGACATTAAGCAATATAATTTCCATCCTAGAATATTAAACATTTTACATAAATCGTTATAATTTAAGTTGTCCACCAACTCTAGTAATAAGGATATTTTTGACAAGTATAAAAGCCATTATGTAGAAGCCGTAGAACAGAGTAACAATAAAATTAACCTCGTATTCTTAGATATTAATAATAATGATGTTAACAAGCCGAAACACCGTAAAAGCATTATCATATGTTTCAATCCACCCTTTAGCAGCAATGTCAAAACTAAGATCTGAAGAATTTTCCTGAACGCTAAAATTTTAAAAATAAAAACAACGTTAAGGTTAGCTACAGTTGCGCTAAAAACATTGTCCAATATATATCACAGCACAATAATGTTATATTAAACAAGCAATTAACCAATCTACAACACCACAGTTAAAGAATGCAACTGCCGAAAAAACAAAATCTACCTGCTAAACGGAAAATACATGACTAAAGGTATAATCATAGGTATACTAAAGGTATAACATCAAATATGATGACAAGGTCAAGCTCTAATTAGGTTCAACTGAAAACCATTGGAAATCGCGTTTCTACCATCATAAAATGACATTAGGCAATATAAAATAGTATAACAACACAGCCCTCTCCAACTTTTTCTGGAAAATAAAAACTGTAATAGAAACCCAACAATCACCTGGGATTACGTAACAAAAGCCGAAAACGTCAGTGAAAAAGGTGATAAATGTAGCGTATATCTTTCCGAGAAGTTAATGATCCTAAAACATATAGATAACCCTGATTTGTAAAACAAAAGAAGTGAATTAATGACCTCATCTATACAAAGAAATAAGTACCTACTCAAGCGCATTGACAGATTAATATAGTTCTATCACTTTCGGACTCCACAGGTAATACTTTTAATGTTGGTTTCATTACTATATTATTAATATAAATATTTAAAAAAATACTAATGTTATCATATTATTATTAATAGTAATATGATGTATTATTATTATCATTAATATTTTTAATGTATTTATTACTTTTACTTTATGTATTATTTGTAATATTATTAATATTATTATTACCCATTATTATTATTATATACCATTATTATCATTACTTTTATTATTATTATTTACTACTACCTAACTATATTTTTCTTATAGTTTTATCATGAACTACTTTTTAACTAAAAAGAGTTAGACCCCTTTTATTTTAACGTGTGTTCGTAGTATTTTAACAGCGTTCGTAGAATCATTTTTAAATTGAAATTAGAATTTCTAATATATATATATTATATACATAAACATATTGTATATTTGAGAAGCAATCCTTCTTTAATACAAATATTATTAAAAAAGACTGACAAGCTACTGCGATTTATCGAATTGTTCTTGAATTCGGGCAAATATTTCCTTTTGTAGACAGAAAGTATGTACAAAATATGTTCAACATATCCGATTGCTTTTCAGGCTATTTTATTAGCTTTATATATATATATGTGTGTGTGTGTCTGTGTGTGCGTGTTCTAACTTCCTGTATTATGACGGAGAAATTTGTGTTGAAAATGAAAGAAGACGTGCATCTGGCTTTCTTTTCATTTGTACAATTCACGAAGCAATAAAGGCTAACCTGACAACGTCTGCAGCTTATAAAATATTGAAAATAGATTAGGGCCTTTTCTAATAGAACTGGAAAAGACAATTCTATTTCACAGTACCATCATCTCACCTTGTTCCTCTGTGCATATATATATATATATATATATATATATATATATATATATATATATATATATATATATTGGGGCCGATGGAGTAATAACAGTCCATCCATACATGAGAGTCCTCCTCAAGGCAGAGATTTTAAATGTTCGTTCGTCTCGCAACAACTATAAAAATTTCCTTAAACCAAAACACAAAACTGCTGCAAAAGAATTTAAAAAAAAATTCTAATATCGTCCTCAGTTGAACTGACAAATCTAAAACATACGTAATTTTGGACAAATCCCATTACTATAACACCATCGACGACCAATCTACATTTACAAAATTAAATAAAATCACCAAAGAGACCCTAAAAAAATCGTAAAAAAAGTGATAACATCAAACAATGCCGACGTAGGTTCCTTGAAAAGCCCCAACATCATCGGAGACGACCAACCATACTGAAGTGCAAAAATACATAAAACCGTATACCCACTACGAGGCATCATTTCATAGATCCCTGTCTATGAGCTCTCTAAACTCCTGAACGATATCATTGCTCTATATCTACTTATCAATTATAGCATCACATCAACCCTTGAATTTTTTCAAGTTCTAAAAACTATACAAGCCAATCAAGCTATTTTAGCTTCACTTGACGTTGAAAATTTATTTGCAAACGTCCCCGTCGATCAAACCATCAGCATAATCTTTGACACTGTCTATAAAAATAATTCTATTCCACCTCCAGGCATCTTCTAAAAAATATTGCATGTCTGCACAAATAAAGTCCCTTTCTACGACCATAATGACAATATTTACACACAAACTAATAGTGTTAGTATGGGAAATCCCCTCAGCCCGTGCTTTTCCAAATACTACATGCTCCATGCAGAAACCATGATATTTAAACAGTACTAAACCCAGAATATATGTCCGCTATGTAGACAATATATTTATACTAGCGAAAAACAAACAAGAAATTGGTAATCTCAAAACCACATTCAAAAATATCTCTGTCCTCAACTTTACCTATGAAGTTAGTAAAACAATACTCCCATTCTTAGACTTTATCGTGGAATTTAGAAATAAAACCACTTCATTATACAAAGAACAACTAGCAGAAACTTTTGCAAAGTTAATTTTAAAAATGAATATCCACATAGATATAAAACAGTCGTTATAAGAAATTCCTAAAAAGAGCCCACGAGAATTCATCCTCTCGTCCCTTTTTTCTTAAAGAATTCAATAATGTAAAACAAACTCTAGTTAACAATGGTTTCCCTAGCTACCTCATCGACCACCAGATTAGACTATATATTTCTAAAGTAATTGATAAACATACAGATAAAAACAATAACATTGACATCATCTTCAAAAGACAAGTAAATGTTAACTATAAGCAAGAGGAATTTTCTCTTAGTAATATCATAAAGAAATGCATAACTCCAGTCGATATGAACAATAAAATTGAATCAATTATGTATTACAAAAAATTTAAAACCGCTAACCATGAAAATAACACATCTGTAAAATCAAAACTACAAAGAACCAATATTGTTTACGAGTTCAAATGCTCCTTAAGAAACTGTGTTCCTAATCAAACAAAACTCAAAAATAATTACATTGATCATACCAATACATGCCTATCTGAACGACTCACGTTACACCTACCTAGCTCAGTTGGGACACATTTAAACCCACAGGAAAACCTACCAAACTCTATCCGAAATATACTAGTAGAAAATACAAGAATAATAGCCCCATCCAGATGAGAAAAAAGATTAAAATTAATGGAATCCATAATAATAAAGAAAGGAAAAGCCAATACTCAGTTGCATTAACAAAGGATAGGGCCACAATGAGCTGAGCGTGTTCAGAAAATAAAACATTCCCATAACTTCAGACACATACATAAAAAACCACACATTCGGTTAAAAATGAAAAAAAAAATCGCCTATGATAATGGCTGAATGAATAAATGGGCTCAGGATATGCAAAACTTTTGGATAATTTTTATTTACTTTATATCCAGAAAAGAAAACAATTATAAGATCACAAGAAAAAAGAAATAAAATAGCTTAATCACAGTACCTTGTCAGTTGTCTTTAACGTAACCTGTATAATGAGGATTGCTGCCCAAATTCACCATATATATATATATATATATATATATATATATATATATATATATATATATATATATATAAATATAGTTTTTAAAGTGTGCCGCATTTATGGATTAAAATGCTTAATATCAGGGATAGAGCGAATGCAAATATAAAAGTGAACATTGAGGTCAACACTCAGCGGTCCAAGCCTGTTTCACGCTTAAACGCAACAGGAAAGATGACAATCGGATCTCTATCTAGTGCTATTCTCTCGACAATGGTTACATGACGTAAGTAGAAGTCTGCTACGTGATAAGTACATTATACGCATAGATCGATATTTACATTGTTGGGGGGCGACATATTCACTAATCTGTGCTGTAGACGTCCTGCGGTGAGTCACTAATAAGCGCTAGCACTGGGTGGCTGTCCAGAAAGTAATCTATTGGATTGCTCATTTAAACACTTTAGTCAACATCGAAGAACCACCGACGAGTCACGTAGTACACAAATCAAGCTGACCAACTAGAAACACGAAGGCTTACAATTTGACTCTTCTCAAATAACTAATGGTACATAGTGTACTCTTCCTTTGCATAGTAATTATTTGCACCAAGCACTTTCACTGCGCTAAAGCTTATTTCTGCATGAATTTACTTCTAAATTTCAAACACAGATGGTGTATGATACGTTAGTTATTATGTCAAAAGTCGTCCGAGGGCTTGAAATCTACAACTTGCGAGCATAAACACACTTTACACGCATCTAAATTGACATTGTTCTTCAAGGAGATGATATGCTATTTTCCGGTATTTTCCGGTATCGATCCATCTCTGGGCTACGAGTAAATAGCAGGGTTCTATAACTCCTATATGGCGAACGGTCTAGGAGAAGGGCGTCTTTGAATTTAAAATCGGTGGAAAGTCGCTTGTCAAAATTGTGACATACTATGCACCAGTTCTCTGCATTCAGCCCTTTCAAAAAGTGTAATTCGTTCTCCAGAATTCTGCACCACTATAATCAAATGACATGTGCGGGTAGTCTGACTTGTTTCTAAGAACGGAGCTGTTTGACTCTCTTATGTCGAAAACGACGGGAGATACCAGGTTATCTGATAATACGTTTAGCCAACTTTACGCTGTTTGTCGTAAGAAACACTGAAAAACCCTGTAAATACTCATCCAAAAATTATTTACTAATGAAAAAAAAAGTGCTAAACGGATTGAGTGTCGTTTTTTTTTTCAGATTTTCATATAAGACATTTAGCCTTTTTGATATCCTTTGTAGTAAGGATCAATGAAAAACACTTTGAGTCATTCAGCTAGAAATTCAGCTAGAAATAGAACAGGTTAAAATCGTTTTGTGTCAGCCCCACTATGTCTTTCCAACTGAGTAATGGTGAGAAGAATTGGATTATTATTTGGATAATGGTAGCAACATTCATTCTCCGCCTTCCATCTTCAAAGTCTATTCAAGATCTATCAAGAGAATGGTGAAAAAGTTTAATAAAGAGGGAACAGTAAAGAAGAAAATTGGATCAGGTGATCAAAACATGAAGAGGGATTTCAACAGAGCTAAATACGTTCTTATTGTTCAAAGTAGTGTTCTGTGGCACCATGCATCCTGACGATTTGAAAGAAATATTTATAGATATATGGTTTGCTTTTTTACGGTTTATCAACCATTTGAGGATTATTTAAGGCCGAAAAATATTTTAGGTTTTAAGAATAATTCTTTCTTTGCATTCAGGCGATTTGGGAGAAAGAAAGAGAAAACGAAGAAGAAAGAAAGAAAAAGTAATACGAGACGGGTCATAGGCGAACACACACACACGGCTTAAGAGACGGGAATAAGGAGGAAAAAGGTTATTGTTGATAGGTATCAGATGTCGAAAGTATCTAGGTCACCTACGAACAAGCGTTGACCGATTTCTGATTGTCCACGAAAAATGGAATTTTGTTATCAATGGATGTCACCAAAAAGAAGAAATCCATTGTTGAACATTGACGAAACACAGACAGTCTTGGCTGGGTGTGGAGAATTAAAATCCCACACAAGCAGTTTTCACTGGCTAAGTTTTTCTTTTGACAGAATAGACTTTTGCCCTGCGATAATAAAGATTTTTTGTTATCAACACATGGGCCGAAGGAAAATGAAATATTTTTATTTTTGCTTTGGAGACGCCAAGTTGGCTAGGAAAATTTCTTTCTTAGGCCATGTCCAATTAGCGATAAACTGCTTGACAAACGCCACGTGTTGAAACCGAGGGTTGTCACCTCGGCCGCTCATGATAAGGGCGATTTAATTAATTTTTTTTTAGTTAAGCAAGGTATTTCTTTCCCAAAACAAAGCCACGGGTTGTTCACGCCCGACTAAGACGTCATTGGCCAAGTGGATCACATGACGCACGAAGGAGGAGGAAAGATCCCCGACCAAGACGTCATTGGCCAGGTGGACCACGTGACGCACGGAGGAGGAGGAAAGATACCCGACCAGGACCTCATTGGCCGAGAGTGGTCACGTGACGCACAAAGAAAATCAGTCGACGCCACTATCCAGAGTGTAAGTATGAGAAGCCGATACGAAGAAGTGGGGAAGGCAGTGGACGCCCCTCAGAAGCATGGTGAGAGAGTGGGAGTGAGAAAAGAGTTACCAAAAATGGAAAAGAGTGGAAAATCCCTAACCAGAAATAAGAAGGGTGGATATGTATTTAGAATTATCGAAGAACCCCCGACGCCAAACAGACCCACCCCGGTTTTTGTCGGCGTCAATAAAAGCGAGACCCCAACCGACAGAAATCAGTTCGTTCGCCCCAAGCGGGCAGAAGAGGCCAGTTCGTTTAGCCCTGAGTACAGAGTTCGTTCGACCCAAGCTGGCGAGAAGAAGTTCGGCCCTGGCGGTAGAGATGAGTGCCCAGTAGTTCAGACTCTGGAGAGAAGAGTTGAGCCCCGGACGGCAGGCAGAGAAGAGCTCGGACCCTGGCGAGAAGAAGTTGAGCCCCGGACGGCAGGCAGAGATGAGTGCCCAGTGTTGAAACCGCATCAAGATAGCTGACCAAGATTCACGCACACTTTTGGACTCTTCTTCAACCAAGAACAAGTAGTTTGAAGAGCGACTTAGAACCAGACCACAGGAATAAGATTTTCGACTTTCGTCCAAAGACACACCGAAACACAAATTTCTTAGAGAGCAGACAACTTGAAGCGTTAAAATTTGCCTAGCGAAAGCGTCGTGCCACAATCCACAGAACGGGTCGGGAGGTAGACACAGTCCTATGTACCGAACAACTAGACATAAAAATTTGTTACCTTTTTCTTTGATACTTTGAACTTTGTGAGTTTTCATTTTATTTTATTTTATACATATTTGTGTGTTATCACCCCCGTTGAACTCAGCTTGCATTACGGCCCCAACCCCTGTTTGATCTCGTCTGTCTAAGATCAATTCACAACGTGGGTAGGCAGACTGGAGATCAGTGCAGTTACCCTGGTAACCAGGCGTTGGAAGCAGGTTGAGAACGGCGAGGCTGGTATCAATCTAACCAGATTCCTACCCGAATCAACAAAGGGTTAGAACGTCACGTTTGGAGCAGCGACACCCGGACGGAGCGGCGAGGAGCGAACAGCTGACGCCGCGGCGAAGACGTCACAATTGTTGCTGTTTAGGGACGTCACAACTGGCGCCGTGGTAGATAAGGATAGAACGTCACAGTTGGCACTGCGACCGGGGGACGACGTCACAGTTCAATAGAGTTATAAAAAATATAGAATTCCAGTAAGATATATTTAACATTTCTAAGATACAACGGTACAAAGATTAATCTAACAATTGGACAATATTATTGATACACCATTTGGATAATTTTGCTGTTACATCAGATATATATATATATATATATATATATATATATATATATATATATATATATATATATATATATGAATATTCTAACAAATTGGAAAAAAAAACTAATCCACTAAGACGAAAATATCTGGAAAGTGACTTGATCACTACTTCAGCTACTGTAAATTTGCGTCCAGGCTCTTAAATATATCACCATTCTTGGCAGATTTTCGTTGTCACAATATAGGATAGCCAGGGACAAAGATGAGAGAGAGAGAGAGAGAATACAGCTAAATTTGGCTAGATTGAAAAAATATTCTTCCCCAAATTAATATTCATTTAAAAATATTTTTTTGAAAAATTTTGAAACTATAAGAGTCTCTCGTTTCGTGCGCATGCGTAGACGGGGAAACATCAAAAAAGCCCAGTGAGACGTAATCCTAACGAATGAAAACGTCACAAGAATCACACACACACACACACACACACATATATATATATATATATATGCATGATATAACGATATATAATTTTGCATAATTTTATATATCAACATACATTTATAAAAATAGTATGACAAATTGGGAAAAAAATTCCTGTGACGCGTTTCATTCGTTAGGATCCCATAAATCAGCCTAGGCTGATTTGTGGGATTCCAAAATAAATTCGGTTTAGGACGATTTGAATTGACCATGGAAGTTATTCGAGCCGGAAACTTATTAGGACTCATATATATTATTATAAATGTATATACAAAGTGTTCTCCACTTTATTCTGAACACGCATACAACCATTGGATCTGACTTGCGGACATTTTCATATACTCCCACAAGGTATGGAATAGTTTCGTAAGCCCCCATGGGGCGTCTCTGTAGTATTAATATCTGCTTCATAAAACAATTTATTTAAGTCGCCCCACAGATAAAATTACAAAAGATTCAGGTTGGGAAAAATGCAGGCCAAGGAACTCATCCTACCCTAGCTATCCATCTGTCTTTGTAAATGTCAGCGAGCGCAACGCGAACAATGTGAGTAAAATGTGCTGCAGTCCTTCATGCATGAAACACATACGTCTTTGTATTTAGCAGGTGTAAATTCTCTAACAGGTCTGGAAATGTATTCGAAATAACGTCCATCTAGTCAGCTCCTGTAAAACGAACTGGGAGAATATATGCACCTACCAGATGGTCACATATATATTCCAAGCCACACATTAATCGAAAATTGATCTAGCCTGTATTTTAACATAGGGATTCTGATCTGCCCAAATATATTGGTTGTGAAATGTTTTATTCCATCTCTTCCAAATGTTGCTTCATACGTAAACAAGACTGAAGAGACAAAAATGGAACTGCAACAGTTCTCCCGTAGTGAGTGATCAGAGGAAGAAAGAACCTGCACACGTAGAAAATGATACGGATACAGGAGCTTCTCTTGTAGTTCCTCTCCATCCGGTACTCTGAGATGTTGTTGTGTATGATACACCTAATTTACATAAGCGGACTACCGACCATATAAATATGGGTTGGTACCGGAAGACGGGGAAGATAGTAGAGATTAAGAAATTGAATCCAGAGACTCTGCCCGACTGCGATTTAGTCAACCCATTATGCAGGAACAGTCTTCCCAAGAATATACCAAACTAACTGTAAATATTGTGTACCTATTCTTTGTTTCAATACATTTTGTTAACGTACATTTTGTGTTGTATTATTCCATGCTTATTTAAGCTTCAACAGATGTGCAAAATGCAAGGGCCACTTGACGTGTGCTAATAACATGATCGTATCTGCCAGACTTTAGAAAATGTTCTTCGTGGTCAGGCGTACTTGCGGATCTGTTCTTTGATCCATAGTTTGTGATGCTACGGATACTGTCTCAGCAACGCGACGATAAACAGTAGAAGAGGTGGGACGAGTCGGCTGCTTTCCGTCTAAAAAAGAAATCTTATATGGTCGTGCAGCCTCGCGTACATTACCATTCGCTCAGCCGTTTGTAAAAATCATATCTGCCTGCTCACTATATGTACATCTTGCCAGTATTAAACGGAATACTTCTTATTTAACTGATTACTACATACGTTTAACTTTGAAGACAGACTAGCTACAAATGTATACGAATAACAAATTTAACCTAGTCTACATAGCAACAAAGCGCTATCTACCGTAACCTTTTAAAACTTAATAACGAAAAACGAAAATGCATATATTTGTTTATATGGACTTTTCCCTTGTTTTGGTGTGACGAATCCGCCCGAAACATTTGTAAAAGTATTTTTGATAAACCCCTATATATATATATATATATATATATATATATATATATATATATATATATATATATATATTTTTTGCTTTTATTTTATGAACAGATGTTTATGGATGTACATGTATATGTGTGCATATATTCACATTTTAATATGAATGCATTAGTGCACATGCTAATATGTAGATTTTACCTCTGTATATCTATGTAAATGTGGATTTATATACTTAAATATTTGTATTCGTATTGTATTTGAAGGTACACATTAGTTGTGTATATTTGTATCTAAATTATATTTAGTTGTTTGTATTTGGATGCAAGTGTATATATTGTAAATGAATCGATTGCTCCAATGTCATTACAGTACTGTATAAATATAAATATTTAAATTTTGCAACAGTCAGTTCTCGTCCAGTACCTGACGATTGCATCGTGCATGGAATACACAGTTGTGCTATCGATAAGTGAAAAATTATATTTATTATTAATATAAATGTTAGCTCTGTTGCTATTAGAACCAAATCTCAGTGTGAAATAGACGAAGAGTTATTTTGGGGATACCTATGACTGAGTGGAGGCCCTTTTTTATAATCTGTGCGAATTAGTCTATCGATTGATTCATTTGAGAGACGTAATCACTAGAATATGCTTCTCAGGATTGTACGAACATTCGCCACCACTCATAAGTGAAACCAAAGTCGGACACGGTGTGCTTTTCGCTGCATCCGGGCAAGGTTCGATTCATCGTTTGAAGAATGAATATCTTGTTCAAATAAAGTCATTTCTAAGGAATTAATGATTTTTTTTTTATCCGACATTGTTTCCTACGGTTACAAATGATATTTTGTGGATATCCATATTTCAGTAAATACATTCTTGAGATTTAATGAAGGATATGTGCTCTCCTTGGGACTTCATTGGACTGGAATTGTTTAATAATATAATAATAATCATTATACAATTTTTAAAATAACAAATATATATTTTTCTTCCCCGGTAGTACAACTCTGAATTTTATGCACAACGTAGCCTTCATTTGCTGAGTGATAATTCCCCGTTACATAATTTAAATTTTGATATAACGGCTTAGTGGTAGAATCCCCGACTTACGAGAATTCAGTCAGGTTTCAAAGCCAAAATTCACCTTCGTACGCAAATTATTCGTGGTTTGCTGTTTGCTGATGATGCTGCTCTTGTAGAAAAACGTTTAATTGTCAGTCAACAATCAGCACCTGAAGATTGCCTAGTGCATAAAACACAGAGTTGTGCTACTGATGAGGAAATAAATGCATATTTATTTAATATTAGTATATAAATCATAGCTCTGTTTTATTCTACATCGAACACACAATGTGCGATTTTATACACACACACACACACACACACACACATATATATATGTACACACATATATATATTCAGGTTTTTAACATTCATTTATATAATTGTTTCGTAAGTACAATTTCTATTTCCTATTGTGTCTGGTGAAAAGCTTACCCATGTTATTTCAATTTTTTTTTCATTTTTTTTTTAATCTGCGTCAGCACAATCAAGGCATTACATACACTAATACGGAAAAGGTTACAAGTTTTTGTGGAATTAAGATCATAAGCATTAGTAATGAGGAAAAAGAGAAAGGGGGCAATTAGGATGACAGTAAGTATCGATAGACATTGCACTTAATTTTTTGCAGTTTAATGCTGGCTGGAATGCATGGATCTGAAATGGCGTTCCACAAGCGAGATGTGCGAGAAAAGAAACTGAAACTGTAGAAGTTACGGCTGCATTAGCTAGCGCAACTGTAAATTGATGCGATCTCACCGCCAGGCTGTTATTGTGCTTAAATTCATAGAGTCTAGGTACAATAGAAAAGAGCTCTTCCGAATAATTACCATGAAACTATTTCTAAAAAAAATCGCAGTCAACCTTACGGCAGTGGCAAAGTGACTGAAGCCGAGCCGACAGATCAGGACTAAGAATAATGCTGATTCTCCAAGTAAATCGTAGGGACAGAAAACCATATATGGCAGCAATATTCTAAACATGGGCGAATGGAATGGATCAGCTAAAAAGTTTCCCGGAGATACCTTAACTTTTCACTTTGTGTAAAAGACCGGAATACCAGACCCTGCCAAAGACTTTCGAGATGTCCAATGTTACAACTCAGGCTCCGCCGTTTTTATCAAGAGCATGATAGTGTCTTTCCGTTATTACATCAGCAGTTGACCTGAAGAAAAGAAGCCGTATTACTTGTTTGATAAAAGGCCCTGAGATGAGCGATGCTGAACAAATTCAGCATTGAATTAGGGAATATAGGAGTTTCCCCTAAAATAGGTAGAAGGCTATTTGGCGGATAGTTGGATGGGTCGGACGGTTCACCTGAGTTCTTAAAAACTGAAACAAGAGACAATGACTTCCAACAGGAAAGATAGCAAGACGCATTTATTATACAGTTTAAAGAGAACAGAAGCCAGGGATCAAGGTTAGAGATGATAGCAGAGACCATGGAAGAGGTTATATGCATATCACTCAAGAGAGAAACACTTTTAAGTTGGAAGTTAGCCAGGGATAATCCAGATAAATCAAGTGTAGAATTTACGTGCAAAGTTTTATCTGTAGTGTATGATAACACCGTAATATCGATTGAAGAGAGGGGGATAGAGACTTTGCATTAGCCTACTAGCCTATTACAGAGACACTAATAATCTCGAAATCCAAAGTTCTTAGAAGTTATGTGGTGCCCCATTCTCTCAGAAAATAAGGAATTAGATCCTTCGGGGATTCGCTTACATTTTTTACGAGCAATAACAAATAGGTACCTGTTATGACGAGGGCTCTCAAGCTGATATAGCCGGAAATAGTGTTTCTTGTTTGCTAAGACGGCCAAGCATGCTGGTGTGAATCATGGTGAGGATTGCGGTTTCGCCGAGTATTTCCGATAAGAGATGAAAGCGTCCATACAGGCTTTGGCCCAACAAGAAACTTCTGTGGCCCAATTTTCAAATGGGAGTTTGAATGTGTCAGTCCAAGGGGCGTCACAAAGAAAATCACGGAATGAGACCCGATCAGCATGTTGGTGACGAAAAGATGTCTTATGGATAGAGGGTCCCTGTTTAGTAGCTACCACAGTGTTACCTAGAGGGCAGTATTGCGATGGTCGGCAAGAGCGAGGAGAGGATGTAAGAAATAGATCCATTAGAGAAGCCTGTTGATCGTTTTGGCTAGAGAAACGAAAAGGAAAGCAAGGATTTGTGCAAGGGACTGGGCAACGGAAAAAATTAATGTCTGTATACCGGCAACATCAGTACCTTTAGAATATTTCAGCCATGTGACATCGAAGACAAAGCTGTTCGCAGATGGATGGAGCGAATGTGCCTTTTCTATACTGTCAGATATTGCGTCTAATATATCACAGTCTTGGAAAGAGGGGAAGCGATATAGGAAAGAAGAGATAACTGACAGAGTTTAGCAGCGAAAGACGAAAGCACATGAAAGAATAGTCGGCGACCTCGAGAGATAATTATCTGGCTATCAGAAGATTATCCGGGATGTAAACATCAAGTTTAGGCATGTGAATGCTGGAATCTTTTCGGAAAAGGTGAAGAGACCCTGAATCCAAGAACTCATTCGTAGCAATGGAAGAATTCATGTTGGTTTCACAAAAGGCAAAGATTTCTGACAATTGTTCCAGGAGGAAAGACCCTACGCTACAAAAGTTGGAACAGGTACGATGAATATTGTAGAAAGAAAGATTGAGTGTTGTAGCTGGTTTAGAAAGAGCAGCTAAGCAAACTAGATTACTCTAAATACATTACATTACTAAAATGTACAATAAAAATGCTGTGACTTCTATTGTCAAGTCTGTCATGATTCAAACAAATGAATGTGAAAGAAGTAAAAATATTTAAGCGGCAACTGTGATTAATAATATAAGATTTATAATATTCTTCTGACAAAAGCCAATAATTCTTAATTTTTGCATTTTTAAGAGATGACATCTCTGTATGCCTACCGTGGAAATATCTAATTTAAAATACTTTTACTGGCTTTATTCAAGAGGCAAGTATGCATTCGCTAATGTGTCCATAGTTTCTAACAGAGAATTCGTGAGTTGACATTGGTTTGATTGATTGTGTTTCGATTAGCACAGGCCTCAGTTGTTTCTTGTAATCGATACGTAGATGTATTTATTAAGTTAATACTACTTTGATACATGTCTGGAAATATTTGAATGAGCGAATTGCCCTTAAAATCAACACTTGGAATTCTGGTATGCACTGGACCATTTGCGCCAAAGCCAAAGTCTTCAGCATCTTAGCACGTAAAAAATTCTATATATATTCTAAGCTAGGCATTTAATCACGCAAAGACATAAAGATCATATAGCGATAATCCAACTGCTATGATAATTGATATTCAAAATCCTGCATATTACCAGAACTCAGACACTGACCATTCATACAGAGGTTAAATAAAAAGACATCTTAAATTTGTAAACGTCTCAATTTCATACCGATTCACATAAGGCTATGCGGTATCTTAACATTGAAAATATTACTTTGAAAATGCTTATTTTCCTAATGAAGAAATGAATCACAGTTTTGTTTTAATTTAAATCGAACCTGCGCAAATGCACCATGATTTTAACCACTAATCATCATTTACAATGAAAATGAAAGATAAGTTGTAAAAAAATTCTGTTATGCAGTTCTGCTTCTAGAATGATTTCTTCGGACGAAAATAAAGTTTTTTTTTAAATAATGATGGAATTATCTATGTATCTCTGCGGTCGAATGATATAAAATGCGCGCATTGGTCAGCCTCGACACGAAACGCTGAAGATGCAGGAACGCTGAAATTTAAAATATTAAAGATTTTAACATGCAGTCGATTTGATCTCATTCAGATTCATTATCCTTTTTTAACACTCGTATTACGTTTTTCATATTGTGATAAGAGACTATCTCTCAACTCCTTCGTACACATATAATTCTATGAATAAAAGTATTATTTTTCTTCGATGAAGTCATTCTCATGGACGAAAATCGTAACACATAATTTTACCTATTTGTCATTCCTTACCTAAAGTTGTTATGTATATATATATATATATATATATATATATATATATATATATATATATATATATATATATATATATATATATATATATATATATATATATATATATATATATATATATATATATATACATATATATATATATATATATATATATAAAAGAAATATAGTCTTAAGTTGTGCTATATTTATGGAATAAAGTGCTCAATATCAGAGATAGAGCGTGTGTAAATTGAACAAATAGCTTTAATTAAATTCTCAAACCAAAACAAAACTGTTAAATAAGTGATATAACAATTTTTTCCTACGTTAATAAATAAATAAATAAAATAAGAAATAAAAACGAACAATATAATTTGACCCAAATAAATAAACAAACGACTTCCGGTAAAATAACCGCCAAAATGGAATACCCACAATGCACCACTAACCCGTATATATATAAATAGCAGGGAAAAATAACAGCATATGTGGCCTGACGATTGCATATAGCATGAAACAGACTGTCGCCTCTAAGTGTTGACTTCTATGTTCACTATATATATATATATATATATATATATATATATATATATATATATATATATATATTTTTTAAAAACAAGGAATTTATTAATGGTAATAGTCCCTAAGGCCCTTTCGTCCAACATCTCATCAGGAGAAAATCGTTGGAAAAATTGATAAATTAAACGAAAAGAACAACAACGAAAATGAAGAGCAAATATAAGGGGTAAACACGCTAAAATCAATAACATATAAGTATATATACATATAACGAGGGGAGTGGAAATCACGTGTAAATAATTAGCGAGGGACAGTTAAAATAAAATATCCCCCCCAACAAATTAAGGGACTTCACAAAGTCCTTCTGCCGGCAAAGGGAAGGCTTCCATGATCCTATACAGATTGATTCCAAAATCTTCAAATAATGGCTGATACATATATATATATATATATATATATATATATATATATATATATATATATATATATATATATTGTGTGTGTGTGTATTTAGGCAGCAATTTTTCATTGGAGCATGTTTCATTAAATAATATAGACAACAAAAACAAAACAAGAGCAGACAATCATTATTGTTTTGTCCTTGTATTGATTAATGTATTGAAATGTAATTGTCATCTTTGATAATGGCTTATGTAAGCCGAAAGCATAGATAGGATTAAAACATGTATCAATATGGTGATTTCCTTTTGTCTTTCAATGATAACGTTATTAAGCTTATCAGCCAATATGAAAGGAACTTACTTAAAATAAATAAACAAAACTTGTCTATATCATTTAATGAAACATGCATCAATATATATATATATATATATATATATATATATATATATATATATATATATATATATATATATGCATAAAATGGAAAAAAGAACACGTTGGCTGCATAATCCGGAGTTCCTTAGTATTTTTGTTTTTATTTTTAAAAAGTCAGTGCTCCATACAGAAGTAGAATTTTATTATAATATTTTTTTGTTTAAAAATATGATTCCTTCGCTACATAAGAGTTCTCATGTTTCAAAAACGAGAACCGAAACCATCCAAATAATTATTAAAATTAAGTTGAATTGAGGTGTTTAGTCTCGTTTCATCTTCAAGCGAAATTTTAGGAATAAACTATCTCTTGGTTTACGTGTGTTTTTAGGTATGGTCCGTTATAACATTCGTTATTGTGGGAGTGGAAGGATCACTAGCCAAATTAAAAAAAAACACCCTGGTTTAACACTCTGGATTAACACCAAAGAAGTCATAAACTGGTTTACCAACATCGACAATAAGCCCGACTGCACCCTAATTCAGATCGATATTGTCGATTACTACCAGTCAATATCAAAAGACCTCTTCACGACTGCCCTGGAGTTTGCTACAGTGTATTCGGACTTAACTCAGGAAGAAACAAACATAATTCTCAGTGCAAAGAAATCTGTCCTCATCCATAATGGAGACCAGGGGATTAAAAACACTGATGACAACTTTGACATCACCATGGAATCTCTAGACTCTGCAGAATCTTCGGACCTTGTCGGTCTATTTATACTGTACAATCTAACCGTCCATCGTGAACTAGACATTAGGGACATCGGGCTATACAGAGATGACGGGCTCATGGTAGTGAGGAGCTCCACAAAATTTAAAACAGAGAAAATTAGAAAGATAATTTATAATGAATTCGGAAAACTAAATTTAAAAACAATAGTCAACAATAAATTAAAAAGAGTAAACTTCCTAGACGTAACCATAGACTTAACGAACAACGTTCACCTACCTTACAGAAAACCTAATACTAATCCCCTGTATGTACACCCTACGTCAAACCACCCTCCATCTATAATTAAGCATATACCCACATCAATAGAGAAAAGAATAAGTATGAACTCATCAAATAAGGAAATACTCCGACAACACAGTAGTTTTTATAACACAGAGCCCTGAAAAATAGCGGATACAAAAACGCTGACATAACCTATAGAAACGATAGTACCAATAATAAGAAAAACAGGAAAAGAAAGATCATCTGGTATACCCTTCCGTAAATAAATAGATAATCAGATAGACAATAATAAAACACAATCCTCCCGACACATAACGACTTGTAGGCGCGCCATAAAAATATCCCTCACTGGGAACTAACTAAAGGATGACCGCCAACATTAACCTTGAAATAGATACCCTAACCAACCTTAGAAAAACCTCTCAGAAGATGATGAATCTATATATAAGAATTAACTCTCTGACCACTTAACGAAGAAAACTAGCCTAGCCACTCCCACAATAACAAATGTTATAACGGACCATACCTAAAAACACACGTAAACCAAGAGATAGCTTATTCCTAAAATTTCGCTTGAAGATGAAACGGGACTAAACACCTCAATTCAACTTAATTTTAATAATTATTTGGATGGTTTCGGCTCTAGTTTTTGAAACATGAGAACTCTTATGTAGCGAAGGAATCATATTTTTAAACAAAAAATATATATATATATATATATATATATATATATATATATATATATATATATATATGAATATTCTGAACATTTTACCAAAATCGTGTGTAGATACAAATTCTGTTCTGAAGATATTGACATGTATCAAAAAGTCTTGTCTAATGTAGTTGAACTACTGCCATTCTTATTCTAATGACTTAAAAATTTCGAGAAAATCGGACTGTTTTAAAGATGCATTAAAATCTTGTTAAATAAAATGGACGCTATATTATGTTGCGTACCTCATTGCATCCAGCGAATCTGCATCATTTTTACACCCCACTGAAGCATTTTGCAAACCACCCATCACCATTACACGCTAACTTGACTCACTTCATAGCGTGAATCATGTATCACATGGTCGCTAAATCACGTTGCTTTCACCTCGTTGGTCTCGTCGGGCGACTCGAAAAGGCGAGATCACCCGCAACCACTTGCCAATGCGTAAGAAGTAGTTGTGTACCACCATCCCGTTTCTCGAACTTTCAAACTGTTTAGAATTGCAAATCTTGTAAAACGAACCACTTTCATTCCCAACAACATGACAAGTGTTTTATTGTGTCGTCGCTATCATATTTTTACACTGTCAGAAAGCGGACAGAGTGAGGGCACGGCCGTGCGCTTCAGGGCACAGCAGCTGGGTATGGCAGAAAGAGAAAACAGACGACAAAGCTGACGTGGGGGGCATTGATTTGAAAGGATCCGCATAGATTAATGTTTACAGTATTGGGAGAAAAATATAGACGATTTAGTTGATAGGCCCAGCAATGAGAACCCTTGTTTGAATTAAGCGTCAGAAGGATTCGTTAAAATATTAGATTAAGACAGAATAAAAAGAATGCAGGCAGAACCTCTCTGTCTCTGTCTCTCTCTCTGTCTCTCTCTCTCTCTCTCTCTATATATATATATATATATATATATATATATATATGATGTAGAGAGAGACAGAGTTAGTGCAGGAGATAATAAAATAAAAACACAGGTACAAGTTATTAATAATAACAGATTATATACGTAAATTATATAATTTATCTCAAATTTATCAGATATTTTGCTAAGAAACCGGTTAATATTAGACTATTCATGAATTAATTGATTCGTTATCTTCGGCTTATCAATCATTTAGATGTTATTTAAAGCCCTAAAACTTTTTTAGATTAAAAAAAAGTATGATTTCCTGAAACATGTCCTACTAATTAACACAGTTTCAAGGAGATGACGTAGATTCACCCACCTCTTAAATGCATTTAAGCGAGGGAATACAACTTATCTAAATGGAATGGAACTTGGCACTCCCATTAAAATTTCGAACCATAGTCCATTACATCAACTGTACAATCAAGCTTACAACACCTGATATTCCCAAGCAGTCACCCATCTAGCTACTGAACAAGATAGTCGTTGCTTAACTTCGGAAGTCGCACGGGATCCGGTGTTCCAACGTGATATGGCCGTAAGCCAATATTAGACTAGAACGATAATTATTATTAAATTAGATATAATATACTTTCGTAACTTATTAATCATTTATTGGAACTTTCGACAATGTCCCGAGGAGTGATTGAAAAAATTTTAAATTCTTGAATCAAACTTCCATAAGTTTTAAACGATATTACATATAATTTAATATATACATATATATATGTATGTATGTGTGTGTATTTCTGTGCATGTGTGCTTGTGTGTGTGTATGTGTCCTTGTTTAAATGTAGAAATGAACGCGTATATCGACATATATACACAGTATATACATAAAATTCAAGCATACATTGTTTCTGATATTTTTACGGCTTAAGCAATCATCAATCCCTGTCTTACTGCTCTTTATGTGGGTTGCATAAAAATCATCAGCTCACAAAAATATCTAAGAACAAATAATCCTTGCCTAGTGGAGAAAATTGCAATATTCCAGTATAATAAGAATTCATTAAAATAAGGTTTATTTGAAAATGGAGAGAAGAAAACAAATTCCTACTACAATACCTACAAACACACCGAGGCACTAAAATTGACTAAATAACTGACAACATACCACTAATAAAATTCAAATACCTAAATTTGCAACCGACAAAATATACAGTAAATAAAGAAAAAAATGAAAATTAAATATGATAAAATAAAATTAATTACGCCGTCAAAACTATGAATAAACGGAAATTATTAGCCCTAAACAAACAAAATTAGAAAACTGATTTCCAATAAGATTGCATTGTATTAAATATAAAATCAACCGAAAGATGAGTTTCAGATGATCGAAAGATCGTTGAAAGCCTGAAACTGGTAGTTTTATATGTATGTACAAATATTTTATGTCTTCAAATATTTGATCCTCATAATCGAACGCCTTTCCTTCGTAAACATAACAAAGTTATAAAATTATCTATCTATCTAGTCAATTATATATATATATATATATATATATATATATATATATATATATATATATGTATACAGGTGTGTGGTTGCATAAATTCATAAAGAGGCATATATATATATATATATATATATATATATAAAATCAGTTAAACAATATATATATATATATATATATATTGTTTAAAACTTTAATGACAGACAGTTAATTTTTTATTATATTTTTCCAGTTTTCGAATAAGGGGTTGCATATTGGGCTTCAAATTTGGGATAAACTGTTTGAAGTTCATGTTGTGTTATTGATTTGTTCAAGTACTTTCGACCCTTTTTGGCATTTTCAAGAACCACCGTGGCGCCTAATTTCTTTGTTTCTATCTTGGTATTCTTTGGGAAGATGAAAGTTTGCAACGGTTTTATCTATCTATCTCTCTCTCTCTCTCTCTCTCTCTCTATATATATATATATATATATATAATAAAATATAGAGATATGCTATATTTATGGGACAAAGTACTCAATATCAAGGATAAAGCCTATGTAAAAAATAAAAGTGAACATTGAATTCAACACTCAGATGCAACAGAAAGATATTTATTGAATATGGCCTGTTTATTTTGTATAATAATAGATTTTAAGGTTTTCAATATATTCTGCATCGGTTGTTGTAGATGTGTTTAATATTATACACTAATATATGTTTTATGCTGATAGTTTTAATTTGGTTGTTCATGATATGCTGATCTTTACGCATACAAATTGCGCAACTTTGACAGGTGACAAGTTAATCTACGAGTGAGTGTATTGCATCTGTGTCCGATGTATGAATTTGACCCTTACTTCTTATAGCAGTAATAACTTTCAAGCAGTATGGCATTGTTCACAAATCTAATAATCAAACAAAAACAGCGATGAAGCGCCACAGCTTGATTCAACTGCAATTGCAAACACATAAATGTCCCCCACCACCTTCTGCGAACGTTTACTGTAAAGCTGGGATTAATAAGAGGTTCTTCAGGAATGTTTCCCTTTTAACGCTTCAATAATCTTTCTCAGATAATTTTTGCATCAAAGGTTGTTTGAATGCCAATTTTGGATGGAATCATATGAAGAAACGATTGGCTAAATGGCAAAAGCTTATTTTGGACCGAGTTTATCGCAGATTTCGTTCACTTAACTGAAATAATCTAAATCAATCATTCGCGCAAGACAAATTGGGTGTCACTTGTAATTTACATCACAAATTTGGAAAGCATCGGACGAAAATCCAGGCAGTTATGGCCGAAAAACGGGCTTTTTAAACAGTTTTTCGTGATTTTTCGATATATGGCGAGAATCGAACAGGACTAAAACCACACTTTCTGATTTCTTGCATGATGGTAATTGTTTTGCGACATATTTGAAGAAAATCGGATAAAAAATGAGAAAGTTATTCAAGTTTGCATTTTAAGTAGTACGAAAAAACCTTCTTTTTTTTTGCAATTTTTTGTGCGAAGCCAATGCCGCTGGAAAATTATCGAATATAAGAATTTTAACCTAAATGAGCATATATCGTCTTCTTTACTCAAAGAAAATGGCACTGTTTTAGGTTCTAGCTTAAAATACTGACTTTCAAAAAACATTTTTTCGTCCTTCCGATGTGTGGAAAATAGCGGCGTGTGATTTATTTCGGTACCAATTAGACGGCTTCGCTTCAAATCTTGAGACACAATCTGGAGCTAGTCTTGGTCTATAAAAGAAAAGAACTTAATTGAATCGAAGACAGGACAGGAGACGATGTCATCAGCTGCAAGGAGAGGATAAGGTCTCTCCGGTTGAGGAGTCGACATAATCTGCTGGTTGATTCGAATTCATTCTGGTCAAGAACAATGTCATAGAAGAAATTTGATAAGCCAGACGAGGATCAAAAAGAAAATCAAGGTCGCTCTCTAATCTATGAAAAATTCATCGACTGATGTGTAATCTTTTACTGTTACCAAGAAGGGTCGCTACGGACGTTGTAATTACTACTTGAAAAGCATTCAGAGATGTACTACCTTTCTCTTTTTTATATTTGTTTTAATGTCGTTTGACTTTCTGGGGACCACATTCATCATATTTTACATTTTCATTGTAAACGCAGAATATCTTGTTTGCAGAATAACCTTTATTGTAAAAAGGTATAATTTTATATCCTTTATTGTATAAAAGGCTTATTTTTGCACTATATATTTTATTTGTACATATATGTTATTGGCCATTATTTGTCACACAAAGCACTTAATTTGTCTAATGCCTTTCATTTTATGTGTTCATTAAATTTAACGTATTTCTCTTTGTTTACATCGGCTTGTGTCGTCTGTTTTTTTCGTGTGTTTTCGGCTTTACATTAACATTACCAAAAATATTTGTTTGTATTACGACAACACTTTTTTTACCTCACAAAAAATTATATACAAGCACTCTACATAAACCTCTTAACATAGCTATGTTTTTCATTAAGTACAATGAACATCATCTCATCCAGTAAAAATTTTGTTCGCGTTTAACTTTTCCTTTTTTTTTTTTCAAAAAGTCGTACCCACCTTCAGTTTTATTGATTTTTCTGCCAAACCGGAGTTTGGTGACTGAAGACAGACCTATCTTGGTAAATTTGAAACATGTGTGTACAATCTAATCCAAATCGTTCGAGAAATGTGGACGTGCATAAATATAATACACACACAGGCAGATACACAGACAGACATCTTCTGTTTTGTATATTTGTATATTTGTATATATATATATATATATATATATATATATATATATATATATCACAATAGTGAACATTGAATTCAACACTCAGAGGTGACAGACTGTTTCATGATTGACGAATGCGTTTAGTCTGTCACATCTGTGTGTTGACTTCAGTGTCCATTTTTTTATTTTATATTTGCAGACACTCTACCTGTGATATTGAGCACTTTATCCCATACATACAGCATAGCTTAAAAGTATATTTCTACATGATTATTTTTAGTTTATGGCTATTTTTTAGCAATATGAGTCATAGTATGGTTTCAGGTAGCATATTAGGAATTTGTTTTCCAATCATCATTCAGAAAATAGCACACATCATTAGGAGTTTATGTTGTTATGTAAAGGTGATTATCATTGTTTTCTCTTGCCCTAAGCTGGTGATTTTTTTCATTTTATTTCACTCTTTTTAGTAAGTTTTGATCTGTGTTTTCATATATGTTTTGAGAGAGTTATGGCACGTGTTGTTAAATAATGTTTTAACATATATTCAAAATCTTTGTATCCAAGGAATTTATGTTATGCCTATATTTTTTTCTGATATTTCATTGGATCATACTTAACTTCGTAAGTTACGTTAGTTGGTATCCTGTTCCCGTTCAGTGGGCATTATATGTATATTGCATTCAGTCATAACATTCACTTCTGTGTTTATGGCTAAAAACATGACATTTAGGCTGTATTTTCCTCGTTTAAAACAAGATTATTTTTTTTCCTGTCAATTACAATTTTCAAGAATTTAAATGCAATGACAATCGTCATTTTCTCTCTACTTTAATCCGGTTCTTTTTATTGTCCTTCTCCTCGGAAATATTTTCTGAGTTTCCTTTACTCTCAGTAACCAATTGCGTCTTAATGGCTGCATCACCTTCTTGGGGTGAAATTATTAAAAAAAGGTTTTTTACTCTATTTACATTATTCGGATTATTGTCCTCGAATTTTTCGCCATGTTTATCACAACGTTTCGGCCGTTGTACGCTCCGGCCTTCTTCACGTGGTTGGAATATCGAACTGAACCTTTTATTTCGTTCACTGGGGTAGACTGTTCTTATTCCACGTGCCATGTCTCATGGATGTCAGTTATTTCCTGTTAATTCCCCTCTCCAAGTTCTCCACTGCTTTAACCAGGTATTGAACTCACACTCTTTGGGTCCTGTCACTGGATCTAACTAACGCCTTTATCCAGTGAGCAATGTGTCCTTGATGACCTGGCGAAAAATATAAATAGTGTACATACCTCATCACAGAAATATAGACGGTTTTTCACTTTGTCAGTGATTAGGAATTAAATTTCCTGACAATAATTTAACCCCACTTGTGTAAGGAATCATTGGTTTGTTTTCCACCAAAAAGTGTGTAATCTAGTTTAACGCGTGCTGCATTAACAGAGGTAGAATTTCATTTTTATTTTGGAAAGCGGGTTACGAATTTTAACGACTGCGGTTAACAACTTTTACATTAAATGAAGTCAACCGATACTTGGTTTATATGTATGTATTTACACAAAAGACAACATAGCTAACAAAAGACAAATTATATTCATGTTATATCTGTAGTGTGTGGTTGAGCGAGTTCCTTTGTTAAAAACAGAGATTGCATCCCAGTCTTTGGTTGAGAATAAAATGTTTGTGCGCGCAAGGAAAGAAAACTACTCGGCGAATATACGTATTGGATGTTGTATATCGTTGAAGGAACAAACGAGAGGAAGTATATGTGAGTCCTTTCTTTTTATACTTATTAACTCGCCCACCTAACGGGTGGTAAGTAAATTTCCCTGGCAGATAAAGTGGAATAATTCTACAATGTTAAGTGATCAGAATCTATAATCGACGCATAACCAAACACAGCAATATTGGGTAATAAATCCGTTTCTATTTCTTTTCTTTTTTTTTTTTTGTTTTTAAATTGGTATCGACCATCGTGGACGTGACAGTGTTATTTTAGTACGTTGGTAGATTTAATTAACTGAATTTAAAACCACAATTTATTGAAAATACTCCTTATTTGTTGGTATATGAGAGCTGAATGTAAAGTCAACGTGGGGATAAAAAATAAGGATATTTAAGAATAAGTAGAAAAACACAAGACAAATTTATGTAAAAAGACATAAAAGGGATTGAAGGTGGAAAATGGAAGAAATGAGAAAACAAACTAGAAGAATAAAAGAACAAAAAAGTGAAAAAATTATGGAAAATTTTGAAACTCAAACAAATAAAAGACTGGACATTAAAAAACATAAATCCATAACAAACAATAAAAAAGAACAAAATGAAAATAAGAAAGAAAGATAAAATAAGACATAAAAAAGGAAAAGATTACGAAAGAAATTCGACAGAATATAAACGAAGGCGAATAGGAGAAGCTGGAGAATATGGAAGAATATATATTATTAACTTAAAAAAACAAAAACAAAAAAAAACGAAAGAAAGAAAGGATAAAAAGATGAAAATATGAATTATTAGTATATAATCATTTCACATCGGTCTCATTTTTTCCTAAATATTTCCTCTTTGCTATTATTGTGTAAGTTATACGATGAATTTATGCAAACGCTGAAAATATAGAAAAATATCTTGGTTTTTGGTAGAAAAGTAATGTTTTATTCATAAGGAACATTACTTAACTATTAATTAATTGTTTTTAACTTCAGTTATCTATCTTTGCATCGGTGTGTTGTTGTTTCCTTAATGGGTAACATAGTAATATACTTATCATGTAATTATGCATTCATTTCAGAGAATTTACTTGTACCAGATACGAGATGCTAATAACATATAAACACTTCCAATTTTATCGAATTATTAACCTCACGACGGTTGTCTCCTGAAGATTGAGACAACAGGAATGTGGTTAAAATAAGTATGCTGAGAATTCCATAAACTGGTCACGTGAATAACGACGATGTTTTAGAGAGAATTGAAACAAATAGGACCCTGACAATCTTAACAATATATGCAGATGACACATTACGGATAGAAGACACAGAAAGGAAACTACAAAACATCTTACAGAAGGTAGCGAAAGAGAACGTGAAGAAGGAACTAAGCATAAAATACAAGAAGATGGAATGATTCGTCACTAGTGAAAAGATGAGCTCAAAATCTACATTATAGGTCGTGTTGACCATGTTTGCTGTAGTCTCTGAATATGGAATCCAGTGAAGTCCGTAATCTCTTCAATATCAGAGGTTGGCAGTGTAGATTCAGAGAAAGAAGCGGCTGTTAATTCTTTAAGTCTTCGATATCAGGTTGGGAGTGAAGATATTTTGGGAGAAAAAACAAAATGGCTGCCTTTAAACACATCGCATGGAATATTGTGAGCTTTCTGATTGGTTAACCCTTCTATTGGTGAACTATAAAATGAGTCAGCTCATTTTGACTGGCTCACTAGTACATATACCAAAATAACTGTAACAGGTCGGAGATACTAAAATCAAGTAGATACAGAAATTTAAATATCTGGGAATGTTTATAACAGAGGACGGAAAGTGCGACAGTGAGATCCAAAGACGAATTCCAAAAGCTAAGCGGAGTATTAAGAAACAGGAAAGTTGCGTTGAAAACAAAGAAAAGAGTATTGCATTGTTACGTGTTATCTGTTCTCTTGTATAGCAGCGAATGTTGGACAATCTCCTCAAAGACGAAAAGGAGATTCGAAGCAATAGATGAAAGAGGGACAAGGGAAAGCAACACATCGCATACATAATGGACAAGTGGATGGCAGAACAGGGTGTAGGGGAAATAACAAAATGACAAAACATATTAATAGCTACAAGAGACAGTATGAAGTGGAAGGCCATGTTCGCCTACTTCCCGGAGGAACACGACGCATAAAAGAGAACACATAGCATCAGTTGAAAGAATAGACATTTCTAAGACACGTAATGAGCATTTGGAAAATTGACATAATGAAAGCAAGGTTGGGGGCACACGAGGAAGCAGTGTATAACCCCATCCCTAACGAGCTTGTATAAATGGTAGGTAGAACAGGGATTCGGAGATATACCGAAAAGACAAAATTTACTAAGGGATACAAAGGACAGGAAGTTTTGGAGAGCCATGATACTGCACATCCTGAAGGGACACGGCACATACAATGTGCGATTGGTAATGTTTACAACATGGAAATCCAACGCCAATTAACATAACTGAAATCTTTCCCCGAAAAATCTTAGTAGTTGTCTGTCCAAGAAATGCCTGCATATACAGCAAACTCAAAGTTGTTTAACAAAACAACTCGGCTCGCTACATCCTCCAATCATCTTAATCAATTCTCCTTCTAACAACTGAGCAAGGCCTTAGAGGAGATTTTGCCATTCAATAGGAAATGAAAAGACCAATAAATATCTCGACCTTTTTAAGGTGATATTAAGTTGTCGGATGTGATGGTGGCGTTCGTACCAATAGTCATCAGAGCACTAGGAACTATTTCAAAAATCTTCAGAAACAAGAACTGGTGAGACGAATGTTGGAGTAAGGAGAATGCCTGCTTTCGCTTAAACTCCTGTGTAAATCATCCAGTTACTACTTGTATGATCACAAAATGAGGGAATAATAAGTACATTTGATAAAGGCCAATCGAGATGAGAGTTAAATAAGATTTATGACATTTATATGGAGAAAAATGATGAGAGCTTTAATTATAATAAATGAATGTAGTCACATAAGTAAGAAACATTATGAAAGTAGATATGACTGGGTGGGATATGCGATACACTACAAACTATACAAACCCAATTTGATCATAAACATCAATGGTAAATACACGAAGAATAATTTGCTTGAACAGAAATAGTTAGAGAATGAAATTTAAACGGATCAAAGATAAACGGATATCAGATTTAGTGATTGCAAATAAAATTATCTGTACCACAAAACTAAAATTGAAAGAAAATTAAATTCAGTAAAAATATCCTGAACTTTAACCATTGTTATTGAAGTATTTGGAACAGACTCAAAGAGTTTAGTTAAAATGTGGAAGAACTGAAAACACGAAGAAAATGGTACCATTCAAATAGTAGCATTAGCAAATTCAAATATTTCAGTTATGACACTTCAACGAGCGCATAACAACAAAAACAACTACAAGTGCATCATCGTCAACAACAACAATAACAACAGCAACAACAGTAACAACAATAATAATAATAATACAAAATGAAACATAACATACAAACATAATAATAATATTGTTGGTGAATTAAGATGTGTTACTCTTATATTCTGTTCAGTTCCACAGATTACTATATTCCTTTGGATCTTGCCAGTACGGCCGAGAGTGGGGCATTGTGGACTGGGCGGCGAACTATTTCCATATACCATCACCTAGGGCTGCCCCCAGTAGAGGTCACATCAGTAACTTCTTCTTCTTATTCTTATTATTATTAATAATAATAATAATATTATTATTATTAATATTAATTTTATTATTATTAAGTAGAAGAATTAAAATTACAGAGACATTTAAAATTACGATACCATCAGTACTTTTAAAAGAAATCGTCCATTATAATACCATTAAATATAAATCTGCAAATAATAAAAAAAGTTAATAAAAATAAATTAGTCTAAAAATAAATATCAAGAGCAATATTAAGAGATAATATCGCTAAGTCACACTAGCGATACAATTTTCATTGGTGTCAGTTATGTTTGTAAACCATAGAATTTATGCATACAAACAAGTTTAATAATAGCAAAATAATAACAGACACTTCACATTAATGAAAAAAAAAAACAACTCAGCTTTTATTAAGTAAGCATAGAAAACCAATATCATTAAGTATTAACGACTTAAAGCGCATAAATGTTTCTCTCGCGTCTAAAATCAAACCACTATTCCATTCTGTATATTAGCATTAACCCAAGATAAGACCGGGGATCATTGATAAAAACTAACCTTAAGCGACAAGATATAACGACATTTCATCCCAAAACACATCCAGCATCGTTATTTGACGCACAGGCCGCAAAAAGCAGTAAATTTTCTAATACAACTGTCATAAAAGAAGCAGCAAAGATTGAGGTTTGATCAGTGATAAGCCCGCCATATTACCAAGACCGAGTAGCGATTTATTTTCTGTATCGATTTGCTCTGTCTGCATTTCTTACTGCCAAGCTGTTTTGGGTTGAAATGTAATTATTTATAGCGGTTTAGATCTCCTATATCTGCATGGTTGTACTCACGGGTCATAGTGAGTATGAATGCTGACGAGTAATCTTGTATTTAGATGGAAAAGTACATTTATGTGCGTTGTTGGGAGGAATCGTGGAGTAGTGTGTGAAATGCGTTCTGGGTGAGTATTTAGTTTAACATAATGCCATATTAGAGCTCCTAGTAAGATAGAACTTATTGGTCTTCGAGACCGGCTTGTTAATTTTCTACTAAGTACCTGTAAGTTCTAGCAAGTTCTGATCGTGTGTATGCCTACATTAGTAACATAGGTGTTTTGTTACCCCCAAAATAATCGTAATTCCTACTTGGCAACTTGTTTCTTTAGTTCAACTATCGCTGTTCTCCTTGACCCACTGAGGGTATGTTGTACGCATTGTGGCTCAGTTGTAGATCAGTAGTCGTATGAAACAGACGGCAAAGGCTATCCATTTTCGTAAATCTGAGGTGAATAACGCAAGGTTAAAGGAGAATGCGTTTGCAGGTTCATATCCAAACGAATATTAGATCGTATTATAGTGATTTTCCAAGCGTAGCTTGGATGTGGCACAAAGCCGAAGGTACCCAGTGAGGATTGAACTCGTTACTCAGTCGTAATTGTGACAAGCTTGCTAACCATTACACCACGTCGAGGCGCCCAAAAGTGATTTTCCAAGTGTAACTCAGATGTGGCGCAAGGCCGAAAGTATGCACCCAATGGGCACCCAGTGAGTATCGAACCCACTACTCAGTGGTAATTGTTCTAGTGAGACAAGCTTGCTAATCATTACAACACCTTGAGGTACCCTTGATCGTATTATATATGTATGTGGTGGGTACCTCTTTTTATATGATGAGACAGAAGCAAAACCTCGTTACTTTATTTGGGGTTAGAAATTTTTATTGATATAAATTCAAACTATTTTTCGGTCATTAATTTTGTCTGACTTTTTCTTAAATTATGTCATGTCAAAATGTTTATTTCGTCATAAAAGAAGATTTTCTTCAACAAATGATTCGAATAAGCTTTCGAAACTATTGAGATTACTGACCAAACAAAAATTACTGAATAACGCAAAAAAGTGATAATCAAAAAATGAGAGATATATATCTTATGAATTAATGGATTTTATTTATTAAGTCCGACATATTTTATTACTTTAAAAGCTATTTTTAGTGGCTGCCCATATTTAAATAGACGCTGCATTTATTCTTTAATCCGTATTCCTATTTCGTCAATCGGGCTGAATATTCGAGAAATCTTATTAAAGAAAATCAGGAACCATTCAAATCTGCACTCCCCTTTACCGGAGAAACTTGTTCAGATTCTGATGAGCTTTTCTTGTTCGTTAATTTGACTAAATGAATTTAAGCGTTCTACTAGATTGTCAACTAGATTGAACAAGCTAGATGCAACAGTCAATTCGATTCTAATGGTTTCTTTTCTCACACTCTTTGCCTGTGGAACTCCCTTTTTATTTCTTGCTTCCCTGTCACATAAAACCTTCAAAACAGTGAATGCAATGTCAGTTGCCATCTTTCCTTGAACCATGTTCCATTATTTTCGTTTTTCTCACTATTGTCTTCTCATTCCCTTTCATCTCCTGTAAGCCTGCTGCGTTCTAGTGGCATTAACGTCTTGCTCCGGGTGAAATGATTTTAATATATATATAAAGTAAACATTTTAAAGTAACACACACACACACACACACATATATATATATATATATATATATATATTACTATAAACGTGGATACCCATATTTTATTAGACGCTCCGTTTATTGTTTAAACTGTATTTTTTTTTTGGCCAACTTAACCTTCGAGATATCACGAGAGACATCCATGCTAAGGCTTCATAAGAAGGAACTGGAATCCCATCCTAAACAAGGAACAAGGAATCAACCTCCACTCCTGTTCAAAAGGTGGGAGAGTAATATGGACCGGACGATAGGCATATGTATCTTCTACTATTGAAAAAAAAACCCGCTAAAATCTACCCCCCAAAAGCATAAAAAAATGAATGTATTAGAAAATAGAATATCGGCGAGTAGGCGGTGACGTTTAGGTGGTATACAATTAACTTAATGCGTGATTTCAGTGTATTTAATCGTATCTTCCTTATGAATTAACGTTGCAATTTATTTTAGCATGTAAATTAATCTCTCGAGTAGTTTGAAAGACATGATTTATCATCTCTCAGCTGCGTCTCTGGCTTTGGGCAGAGTGCTCTCAGGGGCGACTCCGTCAAAGGACAAAGTCGCAACTGAGAAAAATTATACTGAGAGGTGCCCAGCCTTGGGGAAGAGCTGCCCGAGTGTCCTCTCATTGCACCAGAGAGAGACAGATATCGGTTCTTGCACCTAGGCCAGCGCAACCGAAGGTTTCGCGGGCAGCGAGCAATTTTTGTTCCAATCACGGGTGTGCGCTCTCGGGCTCACCACATTAAACCGACCTTGTGTCACAACTTGACATCGTGGGGCGTTGAATAAAATCAAAAGAAAAAAAATATTGCAATTTATGTTTATATGTTGATTCCGTTGTCATAGTATATGCAACAGTGTGTAATGATTATTCTCGTATATACAGTGCTACGGGATATTTTTTGACGCTAAGGAGCTTTGTTGTATATTTTATGCTATGCAGAGTTTGTTCCATTCTATCGATGCTCTTGCAAAAACAATCTTTCCTGATTCCATTTTCTTCCATCTCTTAACTCAAATAAGGAAATTTAAGATCGGAATAAAAGCGGTGGTGTCACGTGTAGAATTAACTTCGAATACATGTGTTAGGGTCAAGTTAGTCAGGAAACTTACAGTATGGTGATCTTCTAAACGTAGCTTAAATGTGGCACAAGGCCAAATGTATGAGAAACCCAGTGTGAGAAACTCATTGTATGTTATAATGTATAAACTATTAAGTTTTGATTTCGTATAAGTTCAAATATCCCTTATTTGAAGAAAATCGAGTGGATGGAGCTACTTTTATGGTAAAGATCCACCTCAACACCGACTAGTGGGGGGAGGGAACTGAAGAAATTAAGGAAGAGCAAAATATTTCAAATCGAATTACATACTGATTGAATAAAATTCTTCTTGTTCCTTGTTGTTTGCTTTTGTTTTTCGTTTTTTCTTACAATACAGAAACGCCAACATACATTTCTAACTTTAAAATTTGTCAATCACCAAAAACCAGTGAGATAGCAAATATTAATTTGCTATTTAAATTTAAAATATTTAATTTTAATATTGTTGTTAAATACAACTTCAGGAAAAGGATCGAATAATACTACAATGAATAAGGAAATGATATAATTTCACACACACACAAACATGCATATATATATATATATATATATATATATATATATATATATATATATATATATATATATATATATATATATATGTGTGTGTGTGTGTGTGTGTGTGTGTGTGTGTGTGTGTAAGTATACACATTGAATTATATATATATATATATATATATATATATATATATATATATATATATATATATATATATATACACACTAGCAGAGCTACCCCGGCGTTGGCAGGATTTAAAAAGTTAGAAATAAGTCTATAAAAACACTATAATTTCAAAGTAATTTATTCAAAGACAAAAGTATCTTTAAACAATTTTTAGACTACAAAACCTCTTGAAAGAGAATATTCTTTGTCTTTCCTTGCGGAGCATAACAAACAAATTGGATTTACTTACCGCACTTGAACAATCAATAGAACTGTACATGAAAGAAATAGGTTTCTTCTTATTGTAGTCCAGTAACTGATAGAGTCTGGATTTGTGCTTTGTCAATCGACATAACAAAACTTACTCGTATTGGAAATTGAAGTTTCCTAAACGTGAATGGAATAAACAACCATGAAGGAATAAGAGGAATCCTGGGAATAAAACCATCTTCGCCTTTTCCATATCTAGTCAGAGCCGATACTTTAATTACATTTGGCATCAACATCGTAACCACCAGTATGGTGCCATTGCAAAGTCTTAGTTGGTCCAGATAACGTAATGGCATTATAGGCACCCCCATCTTGAGTTCTAGTCGAGGTGAAGGTAGTCATGGAAGCTCTGTAGAATTTCGAAATTCCGTTGGATAATTGACCACCTGTTCTGGATCTGGAATGGTATCAACTGACCTGTAGATATGAGATGTTTCCAGGAGGGACTGAAACAGTTGGTAACTGATTCTGTCAACACTTTTGTTCTTTGGAGCCAGTATTGCTCTGTTACACAGTCAATTGCAGGTTTTGTAATTATGTTGGAGGGTTGGGAAAATCTTGGCCTTAAGACTATCAGCAGTATTGACAACCTCGAAGACCGGTGAAATGTTCATCTCTCCATTGTCATCTGAAGGTACGTTGCCATTGCCAAGTCTCAAAATGTTGCAGTCGAACAGGACTGACAGCTGATCTCCAAATAAATGTGCTTTCATGCTGATGCTCAGAGTCAAAGTTCGAATATTTCGCTACAACGCAGATGATGCTCTAAATTCATCAGTTCTTTTCCCTTTTGATATGACAGGCAGCATTGCCTAACGTCTCCTGATAACAGGTGTGTTTTACCTCCCATAGGCCACTTGACAGTCCATAATGTCTCTCCTAGAACTATTCAATACTTCTAGAGCTGCCCTCTGTGTCATTGTACATTCATCCCATACGATGAATCTGCAAAAAGAAATTTTCACATAGGCTCGCGAAATTATTTTGTGTTTTTTCTTCAGTTCGCCGATCAATCACTTTGAATGCAAAGTTTTCATTGGTCTAAAGAGAATTTTACACAGACTAGCGAATTTCTTTACATCTTTTTCCTCAGCTCTTTCGAATGAGTGGTTAAATGGAGGTATTATTATTTCGTAATCACATTTATCTTTAAGAAGAGATGTTTATACACATCCAGATACAATGTAAAATTCATTTTTAAATACTGGTCGTTTGAAGGTTGTAATATGCTTTTAGATTTATGATTAGTAAAAATAGTTTTACTTAATAACTGTCCACTGAATCTGAATTTTAAAGATTTAACATCTTTATAAATTATTTAACTAAAATTGTAAAAAAACAGAAATATTATCCTTAATCTTAACATATATTATTCATAAAAGCAATTAAAGGCTTTTCTAATTCAATAATTTTTTTATTGGAGTTTGTATTTTACAATTCAGAGCTTGTAACTGGTCGTTCGATTTTAGGTTTTTTGTTTTTATTATCATTCATGTTTAGATATTTTTCTCTTTTTCATTTATCTTGATCCATTAATAATTTGTTTGAATTTTGATTAATTTTTAAATATATTTTTAATATATCATTTACTGTTATCCACCAGTTTTTCTTTGCAAAATCACGAGCGCTTGTAATATAGTTGATATGATAAAATATAGTTTTAACTAATGCTATATTTATGGGCTAAATTGCTCGATATCAGAGATAGAGATTATGTAAATATAAAAGTGGACATGGAAGTCACCACCAAGAGGTGACAGTCTGTTTCATGTTTAAACGCAATTGTTGCAGGATTTCACATTGTCAGCTATGATAAAACATCCCTGTATACATCACTGGATAATGTTTATTACTCGGCTAAGATAACAATCGTTTAAATACATATAATAATATTTAAATCAAAAAGGTCCTATCGCTGTGAGTAATGCCACTGTTTTTATTTCACTACAGCCTATACAGGCTTATACAGCAAATCCCAAAGTGCCGTCACCATAAAATATATTGCCCGGGGCGGACCGCCCTCTTATTTCCTTCTAGATATGCTGTTGTGAGCAAAGATATTGGAAGAATTCGATGTAAACAGATAGAACTAAAATGATTGCAATCAGAGCTTTATCAAATTTGGCAAAAACATCGTTAGTGCTGTCTGCAAAGATACTGAGATAAATGCTGGAGATCTGCGGAGACTGAATGGTCACACTATCGTGGAATCTGGCATAGTAGTAGTTGTAATAATAATAATAATAATAATAATAATAACACTACAACTCTCAAGGTCATCGTAGCTTCTGTCTTTAGTTAATTAGAGGTATATATATATATATATATATATATATATATATATATATATATATATATATATATATATATATATATTTTTTTTTTTGTTGAATTAAAATCTACTACAGTAAATATATTTTTCACTATTACAGATTGGTTAGTCATTTGCCAAACCATAATCATATGGACATGGCCGACCCAGTGTGCATTACTGTTTATCAGCTGGAGTCATTGGAGAGCATTATGACAGAATGTTGAGAGGATATTTTTTTTTTGAAGGATAAAACTGTTGGGTATCACATGGACATCACATTTAGATATTGGAAAAACCTTCAGTCGGAGACCAAAGGGACGGAATATTTCTAATCGAGTCAGGCCTGCAAAATTATGCATTACGTTTATGAAAATATATCACTATATATTTGGCTGTGCTGCATATGTCTGGTATACTCTTATCAGATTAGGTGACATGATGGGTATGTTGGTCTTCGTAAATTTGTCGCCCATCGTCATGTTATTATAATATTATAATTATGCAATTATAATATTAATGAACATGATAGGTACATATCTATATAGGAACACATAGAAAACCCCTAAGCGATATCGAAGAAATTAGAACCTAAAGAAAATGGAAACCATCTATGAGAACATAATATGAATTATCAAAAAGTATTGCGGAGAGTGCTGGCCAGTAGGGAAAATATTTTGATTTAATATTAAAATCCTAATTGTAATTTGTTATGTGAAATTGTTTTAATCATTTCGCCACAAGCAAGACAATAACGTCACTAATATGTAAACTGTTACCGAGTATGAACGAATATATAGAAAAAAAAAACATTATTAAGGAGAGAGAACATTGAAAGAAAAGGAATTATGAAGACAGATATTGCATTTAAATTGTTGAAATCAAATTTGACAGAAAGCAAGTGGGTAGAAGAGTGTTCCAAAGCGGAAAGCGCGTGAGAAGAAAATGTTAGTATAGAACTTACGGTTACATCCAGTAAATTCAATTGTAGAATGATGAAACCTAACTGACAATTCAGTATTTTGCTTGAACTGGTAAAGTCAAGGTATCAAAGAAGAAAGCTCGCCAGAAAAATTATCATGAATTGTAACGAATTCAAAATGATAGTACGATGAATATGAATACGAATAAAAGAAAGAGGAAGAAAAATAAGACGAAAAAGAAAAAGGAAGAATAAACAATAATATAATCAATAAAGAAGAATCTAAAATATAATAAAGGATAGAAACTAGGAGAAAACATAAAGAAGAAGATATAGAAGAAGAAGAAGAAGATGATGATGATGATGATGAAGAAAAAGAACAACAAGAAGAAAAAGAAGAAGAGGATATAAAAGAAGAGGGAGAAGTTATAAAAGAAATTGAAGAAGAAAAAAGAAGAAAAGAAAGAAGGAAATGAAGAAAAAGAGGAATATATAACAGAAAGAAAAGAAGATTAAGAGAAAGAAGATATAAAAGTAGAAAATAAAAAAAGAAGATATAAAAGAAGAAGAAGAAGAAGAAGAAGAAGAAATGTTTCAGTTAAGTCTAAAATTATGTAAATATGCCTACGGATGAAACAATAAGAATGAGAAACCTTTTCCAAATAGTAGAGAAAAACCAGATCGGCATAGAAATAGAAGAATTATGAAGTTGAGAAAGAAAGAATGACAAATAGTCAACAAAAGAATAATGAACGGTTTGCAATGTGCCGTTTATTCATGTAAGCCTATTTGCAATAAGTCCTGGTCATCGAGAGGGGGGGCGATTGTCTTGACATCTTTCTAACCTTTGAATCCCGAATGCTTGGTCTCGCTCAGCAAAGGCACCGCCTGCGTTAGCGCCGTAATGGTCGAACGAAGTGTATTATTGACACTGTCACAGTCACAAAAATTATCGCATGGACCCTAAAGCCATACCGGGGCTGGGGTGTTTGAGAAAAGGGAGAAAAAAAAGCGAGTCTAACCGTTGCGGGAGATTAAGTCAGGTCGTAAATATTTGACAGGGAAGGAGTGGAGATGGTGTAGTTTTAATGCCAGGATGCATCTCGGGCCTACCACCCGGATTTAAAAAGGATTGGCCTTTTGTGGAGGTTGGTCTCTTTATAATTTTGTTTCTGTGGTGATTATTTAACGCCAGCTGCGGAAAAGGTTGAATGCAGCACAGCAGGTGGAATGAACGTTTACAAATAAAGATATAAAACGAATAAGAACAGAAGTAAAAATAAAAAAAAATGTCTATATATTTAAATAATGCTTAGATTACAGTGCTTGAGCTGTTATAACTGCAAAGCGAACCGCATGAACACAAATTTATTTACGCCAATACCTTCACCACACACAACTACACATGTATGCAGTGATACCTATTATCGGCAGTTCTGTTTTACGTGGTTTCAGTTTCCCGGGATGAAGCCAAGAAATACATAGTATATAAGTTATACTTAATAATAGAAACAAAGATTAAGTTGAGTGAATCGAGCAATTGAGTTCTGCCAAAAACAGACCATAAAAATTAGGGACTTGATTTAATAGGGAACGCAACCCCCTCCACAAAATCGTAGTTATATAAGTGCATATTGTTATAATATTTCTATTTTCCTTAGTTATTGACGTTAATACCATACTGTGCCTAAATATAAAAGCTAATACGCTTTATCTTATCTGTTACGGGGGTCAAAAACATACATGAGTTTGTATTATCCGCGGCTTAAACATCCTCGGATAGTGAAAACAACTTTCAGGACGTAAGCGATTATGAATCTCCATGATATATATATATATATATATATATATATATATATATATATTTATGATCGGTGATTTACCGCCGTATATTCTTGCGAAAGAGTGAACTATTTTGATTTTTCTACGATTTAAAATTCAGTTTTTAGAACTTTTACGTGATATCTATCACCTTGTATGGCAGCGAATGTTGGACAATGTCCTCAAAGATGAAGAAGAGAATCGAAGCAACAATAATGCAACAGAAGAATGCTAATGATTACATGGGCCAAGCATGGGAGCAATGACAGGGTTTTGGATAGAATGGAAACTAAGAGGAAACTTACACTTAACATCAGGAAGAGGCAGCTACAATTTCTGCGAAACGTAATGTGGGAGGAGGCCTTGGAAAATCTGATACTCACAGGACGGAGAGAGAGAGAGAGAGAGAGAGAGAGAGAGAGAGAGAGAGAGAGAAAACAGGGCAAGGCATCGCGTGACATACTTAATGGTCTTGAGCAACAGAACAGCATCTGGGAGAAATAACAAAAAGACATAACTTATTAAGAGCTACAAGCGACAGAAAGAAGTTGAGGGAATGTGATCGCCTGCGTCCTTAAGAGATACGGCACATAAAAAAAGAAAGATATAGGTGGCTAGCCAATGCTAGAAAGCTCAGTCTATCCTACTATTTATCCCATAGCTTGGGGGGGAAAAGATGATTGTATGCTTTCGCAAAGGGGATTAGTGTGAATGTGAACGTATCGGGTTAAAAAAAGAAGAGTTTTGCCCATTTGTAAGAAGAGGAAGCCTGCTTCATTTGAAAGTCATCATTCGAATTCCTTTATTTTCATCTCTCTTCTCTCTCTCTCTCTCTCATATATATATATATATATATATATATATATATATATATATATATATATATATATATATATATAGATATAGATAGATAGATAACTAGACTCGTTTCAAAAAAGCCCTCGAATTTTTTATTTGCTAATAATCAAGTCAATCTCGAGGGAAAAAAAGGTTTTAAAAAAAGAAAGAGCTACAAATATGAACTTCTGCCGACAAAAAAAATCGCACAGATACAGGTCTGAAGCCCAAAGAAAAAAACCCGATACGAGTAAACAACTAACTAACAAAAGCGCTCAATACAACCGTAGAGCAGACCTAGATAAACCTAGTGAGCCAGTCAAACCTACTTAGGTTTCACCTAAACGGATCGTCAGGGAAAGTAAGGCTATCGAGGCAAAGAGAAACGCATATTTATAGGCAATGGCTAAAATTATATTATATATTTATATATATATATATATATATATATATATATATATATATATATATATATATATATATATAAAATAATTCTATATTTAATTCTCAACGCTTGATGCTACTAAAAAATTCTTGCGCGTGGCATCCATCAGACGTCAACACAGATGTCTATCTTAACATTTCATATTAATAGATACAAATATGATATCAGAATAGCTCATTTCCATAAGTATGGGGTATTTTCCATTGGTATGGGGATTACGATTCGGTAATAGCATGCGAAATGGATGGGATATATCTAATGAGACGATTAGATATTTACTTAATCTCAATAATACGGGGCTTTGTAAGGATGACGGTTTAATACTACTACTAAGAAAATTTCGCAAAACATTGATGACTCTAGAAAAGAATTAGAAAGTACATTTAAAGACAAAAATTTAAAAAAATACTCCAGTAAGCAACATAAAAGTCCTAGATGTAACCTTGAATTTCAAATATATATATATCATATAAAAGCAGTAGCTGAACTATATTTTTGGGGCCCTGGAGTTCGAACAGATATGGGGTGGGGGCCTTCGCAAATAACAGTAGATCCGAGTATCGAATTGTCAAAATGTAGGCTATGAATATATTCTGATGACCTCAATGAGCGCATACAGCTGGGGGTCGGACAATGCAAGACCCCAAGAAATTATTGAAATTGGCCCAATTACAAGGGAATTTTGAGGCCACAAGATATGAGTAGTAACACATATTCTAAAGCTAACATTACCTATTTCAACCCATTGGCTTAGGATTCTGTCTCTAACATGGCCTTATATTAATAACAATCACTTAAAAATGCACCCATTAAAAATGTTGCTTCAGGGTCCTCTCTGGATTAGGGGTCCTCAAGGTTAAGCTTCAATAATTTTATAGTAGATCCGCCACTGCATAAAGGAAGTAAACACTTTAAGGTACGTAAATAGTGGCTTAAATCAGTCCTCGATTAAACTTAAACGCTTATATAAAGCAATGGATAGAGGCTGGCAGTTATTTCGAACAGTAAATAGGATTTGACGAAGCGAAAGTGAAATACTTAAAAGCCCTGAACAAAACTGTAAATATAAAGTGAATATGGAATATACCGTATAAAAATATAAGAAATAAAACAGGCAGCAAATGTGTTATAGTTCGAAACCATTACAGATGCAACGTAAAAAATGTAAATAGGACCTTAAATATGTAGATAAAATTTCAGATCTCAAACGCTAAGGACGTTATTCAATAGAAACCATTTAAAGTAAGCTATACCTTATGAATATGATAAGTTGATGTCAGATCATAATAGGAAAGTCTTAGATAATTACAATAATGACAATATTAGCACCAACGAATATGACAAAAATGAAGGAATAAAACAGAAAATGCAACTGCCGAAACAGAAACAAGTCTGTCTTAAATGGAGAATGATTAACTAATAATATTTTACGAGGTCTGAAAAGTAATAGGACTGGTGTCACAAGCAATTTATTTCAATTCCAAACAATAAACTACTTGATTCCCATTCAAATTAATCCTTTTTGAGTTTAATGCACTTTTCCATCATTCTCTAGCACCCTTCTATGCACTGCTGGAAGGATCCTTCTTGGACTCCCCTCAGCTTCATCATTACGGTCCTCTTGGTAGTCTCCATGCCTTAAAAACGGGCCCTTGATGATCCACTTAAGCTTGGAGAAAGGAAAAAGTCAGACGGAGCAAGATCATGTGATTAGGGAGCTTGTTCCAGTAGGCAATGTTCTTCTCAGCCAGAATCTGATGGATGCTCAGGGCGTTATGAGCAGGTGCAATGCCGGGCTGAAGTAGACACAATTTGACTTAACAAAACTCGCGCATGTAAAAAACATATGCATTAGTTGCAGAAAGCTAATATAATCCCGAGATGTCCTGTTAGATAACAACACAATCCGCTTATCCTGCTTTCGCCCGGAGCTCACACAGTACACCCAGTCACGTAACTTTTCAGAGAGATCTCGTATACAGAGGTAATATAAAATGTGATAACCAACTGAAATATTGTTTTTTTTGAACTGAAATAGAAGAGAAACAAAGATTCTATAACCAAAAATGACCCTGAGTAATCTAAAACAATAAAACAATGTAACTCCATCAAAATATTATTTTCAGATAAAAGAAAATCCAAGGAGTTCAACCAGAAATATGAAAATTGGTAGCGAGAACTAAAGCATAACGGGAATAAATATAATCTTTGCATCATAGAAAATTTATATACTTCAATATATAGGTATCTCTAATATATTAAATAAAAGAAGTGAATTAATAGTTATATGTAGACATAAAATCAAGTATCTATCGAAATATACATAACTATAAAAATAGTAACTGCCGACAAGTATTTTTCACAGGTAAATGAACTTTTACATTCTATTTCCTGTAAGCATTAAATAAACTGACAATTTCAGTTCATGTCTGACAATTGCCTTTAAGTAATTCTCTTTAACATATAATGTTACTTCTGCCTGAATTTTTGGGATGAGGCGTTATCATTATTTACATGCAGACTATTGTTCTCAACTTTGTTTGCAATTTGGTGAAATATTAATTGTGAGTTCAATTCCTGGCCTGGAAAATGTTTTCTTGGATTCGGTGGAAGCAGGGCAAGCAATATCTGAGCAGTACTAGATAAAGAACTAGACACTGGAACGAGAACAATCTAAAACCTAGAGATGAAATAAAGCGTCCATTACAAATTTCCCTGTTTTTACCAGATCGACACACAGTGATGATGGCCGGAGGGTGCAAAGGTAAAAAGGTAGATAAAAACAACAAAGATATGGACAATAGATCGTATATAAATATTTTAGCCCCGTTTTTTTTACACGAAGAACTTACTATACACTATTTGGTATGTCTACGTGTGAAGATAGATAGATAGATAGATAGATAGATAGATAGATAGAAATAAAAATATTTTGATTTTTCTTTTCTTTTATTTGATTTTGCCCTGTCTTAGTATTGAAAAATTGTTTCTTACAAACGAAGAAATTATTTACTTTTCCATTAGAACTACGAACAAAACATAATTTAACATGACGGCATGCCCCTAAATTTACGACGCATGCGCGCTGGGCAAATGGCTAATGGCGATCCATTTATTTTGCGCGCCTCGGCCCGTTCGGAGACATCTCTCTTCACTAGCGTGTTTGTACATCGGATTTTTTGTTTGTCTGGATAATTCCACTTGTTTCTTTTAAAATGTCCTCGCTTATATATCTTTCGGTTATTTTTTCGCGCGTTGAAATTCTTGCGTTAGTGATTTATTTGCATAACTGAGGTTTCTTTGTCGGGTACGAATTTCCCTCAACCCTTTCACGGTGGCAGACGAGCTGCGTCTAATTTACTTTAGGTGTATACCACTATACAATAATAAAAATACAGCCATTATGTTATTAAATAGTCTAATTATCTAATCCTTATTTAAGAGTAAATTAACATCACCCATTTGTTTTTTTTTAGCCATTTTTCGTCTGTCTATTTTCATGTTATCTGATAAACTTCCTATATAATACATTGATTATTTTTTTGTAATTTAATTTCAGATTTGGAATATTTGGTTGCGTTTGAAAGCACAACGCTAGTAAATTTTGAATTTTCTATACACCCTAAATTTATCATATGTATATACTTTTTTTTCTATAGCGGTGGGGATACAAAGATAAAAAATAAAATACATGTTGTTACCAAGTCAGCCGAAACAGAAAAATAATGAAAATTTATAAAATATTTTTTCAAACCAAAAGAAAGTACTTTCTTAACTCGAATGTTCTCGAGTCAATATTAATAATAATAATAAAAACATAAATATTATTCAGATTCGATATTAGTCAGACCACTTGGCTATGTTTTAGTGAGTGTAGATCAATATCTGTCTATATTTCTGGGATGAGGTATTATGTACATTATTTACATTATTCGGACTATTGTCCTCATATTTGTCGCCATATTTATCACAACGTTTCGGCCGTTGTACGCTCCGGCCTTCTTCAGATGGTTGGAATGTCGAACTGAACCATTTATTTCGCTCACTGGGGTAGACTAGACTGTTCTAGAGCCACCTGCCATGTCAGTTATCAAGGACACATGGCATAGTGGATAAAGGCGTTGGTTAGATCCAGTGACATAACCCAAAGAGTGTGAGTTCAATACCCGGCTAAGGCAGTGGAAAACTTTCAGAGGGAAAATTAACAGGAGATAACTGATAACTGACATCCATTAAACATGACACGTGGAACGAGAACAGTCTACCCCAGTGAGCGAAATAAATGGTTCAGTTCGACATTCCAACCACCTGAAGAAGGCCGGAGCGTACAACGGCCGAAACGTTGTGATAAATATGGCGACAAAGATGAGGACAATAGTCCGAATAATGTAAAGTGTGTAGAGCAATAAAAATGCAAAGAGATATACGGATGGTTTATAGATTATACAAAAGCGTTTGATAAAAAAAAAAAAAAAAATCTTGACATATTTGAGAAGATTATTAGAATAATACAAAACTGGGAGCAAACCACCTGAAAATAAAAAAAATAAAAATTCAGTAAACACGCAAAGGCATAAGGAATGAACGAAAATGGTGTATTTCATGAGTAAATTTATTCGTGAGTGGACGAGTCGATATACAATGGTTTATTATTGGCGGTCGCATTTTTAAAGTAAGATATGCGGATGACATATTTTTGATAGCAGACACAGAATGGAAATTATATCAAGTAATGACGAAAATTTGAATATCTAGGAAATGGTTAATCAATTTGTAAAATGTGATAACGAAATCTGAAGCAGTAATGTAATAATAAAATATATCTTTAAAACGTAAATATTAAGAAAAATATTCTCAGCATCCTTCTGCAGAACCACATTTCTCTTGTTTCAATTCTCTCTTTCATCTCTTAGGAGAGTATCCACCATTCACAGCCATATAGGAGAAATTATATTGCATAGTAGTTCAGAAATCTTTTCTATGTCTGTAACTACAGATTCACTTGGTCGGTCAGTGAAGATTTAAGATTCATGCCATAGTTTTAATTTTGTGAATTCAGTTAATCTTCATTAATCTTCATCAAGAGCCTGTTTGTATGAGCTGAATAGAAACTCATTTAAATCACAAGTCAGAATCATTTATAGCACATTAATTTTTATCACATTGGCGCTTCTCTATTGAATTAAACATCAAGGTCGGGACAACAGCCCTTAGTGTGTCTTTATTACTATAGGGCCTTTTGTAGTTTTCCTTTTTTTTTCTTTAAAACTATTTTTCACCCAATATAAGGCCAACGAGCCAATCAAGAAGCCTTCATTCTGGAGTCTGTTCCACAAAGAAGCGGCTCTTGGGAAGAATTTCTCCGAATGGAACTTCTTTCTTAGTAACAGAATACTAAGGAAATGGTTCATGATTTGTTCAAGTGTACGTGATATGGTGGGTATCAGCTGTAAACGTCTGAACTTGTGAAACAAATAAATGTAGCTCGTCAGAATATTTACCATGGAAATAGCGATAGGCTCGCGACGTTCCGTCTGTGAAAATATTTAATCACTCAAAAGGCAGCATAAACACTTTTAAAACCTATCAAGGCGGGAAAATGAGGATTAGGCAGATCCGGAAAATGTATGGCATCACTACTCCGTTTTTGATTTGATCATAACAAGAGGAACCAGGTAGATTTGGAGCGATACAGGGAAGCGACTCTTTTGCCAGCATATTTAATAATAGATCGTATATATGAGTCAGCATAATTTGTTCATGGAGAGCTCTGAGATATGCATGAGATGATCGTAAATATTCTCGGGTAATCACTCTTGCGTAACGTGATTTAGAGAAGAAAGAAAGCAATATGATTTTCTCGGGTGTGGTCAGCTTCAGAAAGTATTTCATCCAAAACTGTTCTTCCAAGGCTTTTTCAGATATTAATTGACTTCTCATCAAGTACGGTTTGTACATGATGTCCGCGTGAAACTTGACAAGGGATTGAGCTGATCCTTGACGATGGGTTTTATCAATAGACTGGGTTTAGTGATTATAAGTGTTCTCAACTATTCTTAACATGTCTAACCAATTCGTTCCAGAACATGAACAAGAAGGGTCCGTCATCTTCATGAAGTTGTTTATCTCTAAATCACGTTGCTTGGCAACTGTGTGACGTATTTTTTTACCTGTAAATGATTGCAACCGGGCATCTAAATGTATTCGATAAATTTGAAAGAGAATGTCAAAATTTTCGGAATACCTCGTAAAAAATATTGTCCCATTTATAAACTGCTGAAGGTTATTAAATATATGGCGCACATTTTATAGGACTAGTACATCTAAAAATCCTTCATTCCTTTTTCCGGTGCCATGTGTGATGCACACTTGGGCAATCATGTCTCTTTTTGTGTCATGATTTGTTTGGCCGATGTATTTTCGTAGTCGACTGCCGTTACTTATTGCGGTCAACTATTTGCCAACCAAGACTGGAGGGCACAAATCTGTTCTACTTAGGAGGAGAAGAAATAGATTCATACATTACCGAAGCGTGAATATAACGAACTCAGCTAGAATTCAAAATAAGCACAGGAATTTCCCATTCTGAGCCATGATCCATCACATGTACCCGGATCCAAGCTTACAGCACCCGGTATTCGCAAGTGATCACCTACCTAGGCACTGGTGAGGCTCAATGTTACTTAATTACGCTGATCGGTTGAGAACCTGTCTTACAACGTGATATCGTCTTTAACTATAAAAGTACACGTAGATAAAATTGGTGCATTACAGGAAGCTAATTTCTTCCCCGTTACAGATAAGAAACTACGATGAATAATTAAGGGTTTGATAGTGAAATGAAAAGACCCTCAGAAAAGTAATAAAACCTTTTTCTTTCCCCTTGCATAATGGAACAAACAACGTAGAACCTGTCTATACGTTATACAAATTTAATGTCTATCAAGGCGGTTAATACTGTCTTCCAAAGTACGTATTAACGTTTAAATTCTATTTTCTGCCATTGGACTGAACAAATAGCTTACTTTCTGCATATATTCTGAGAAATGTGTGAAAAATATTGCAGCATTCAAAATAATAAAATGGCTGATATAAAATATCTGAAAACATGAATAACTGAAAACTAGGATAATATTTGATTTCTTTATTCTGTTGGCTAAATTTTGTTCAATAATAGCAATGATCAGCAGAACAAGTGGACAATGAGGTCAACAGCCAGCGGCGTCTGTCTTTTTCATGCTTGAACGCAAATCTTCAGGCCATGTGTATTGTGTTTTGGCTCGGCTATTTATATATCTTTGTGCATTATGGGTAGAATATATATTATATTATACTAACGGTTACCCTAACGTTGAAACCCACCCATTAGCCGTTAAGAGAATAGAGTAGGATGATACAACACGCATGGATTGAAAATTGCGTTTAAGCATGAAACCGACTGTTGCATCTGGGTGTTGACCACAATGCCCACTTTAATATTTACATACGCTCTATTCTTGATATTGAGCCCTTTGACCCATAAATATAGCATACCGTAAAAATATATTTTTATCATATCTATCTATCTATCTCTCTCTCTCTCTCTCTCTATATATATATATATATATATATATATATATATATATATATATATATATATATATATACGTGTGTGTGTGTGTGTGCAAGTATAGGGTTGGTGTATACGGAATAAATTTCAATAAACAAAAACTACTATTCTTAAAAGAGTGCTCAATACAGAGTAAAGCAAATATAATTTATTCGAAAATTCTAGCATAAATAAGTTATAAAATCACTAGAAAAATAGCCATTTTGTTTCAACACTTCTGGTGTCGTATCAAGTTTTGGTGTTGAATTCAACGCCATTACTGGGTAACACACCAGAAGTGTTGAAACAAAATGGCTATTTTTGTAGTGATTTTATAACATATTTACGTTAGAATTTTCGAATAAATTATATATATATATATATATATATATATATATATATATATATATATTATATAATGAATCTTTCATTACGAAATTAAAAAAAAAAGAATGTTATGAATTATGATAAGAATCCAGAACGTAAAGGAGCGAAATTAGGATAAAAATTACAAAGATAAGGATACAAGAGTAAATCAATTGACGCTCATTATTCTGGTATGTTCGTTATATTGTTCATTGGTTGATCGTCTGATGGCGTTCCCCAATCGTTTGTACCTGGATTCATCGTCCGTGCTATGAAAACGGATCTACTTAGTTTTTCCGATATATCACATAGAAGAAGAAAAAAATGTTGTTTGCTCTGAAATTATTCTAACCGGCCCGTACACCACAGCTAAGTACATCTATGAAATTTAAAGGTCTGCCAATACGAAACATGGACAGTGGATGACTGGAGTAAAGTTATGTTTTCAAATGAATTTACACTGCAGCAGTTCATTATGCGTAAAAAGTAACATCATTTTTAAATCAAGTCTCCTGACAATCACACAGTAAGGACAAGATAAGTAAACAGATGATTTTCTTTATTACTCCACACACACACACACACACACACAAGTACACATGCACAAACAGACACACACGCATTGTATATATATATATATATATATATATATATATATATATATATATATATATATATATATATTATCCACAGACAGACTGTTTTGCTGTATCACAGCCCATCAGTGTGTTAGACATCTGATTCCTACAAACCGGATCTAAACCCGACTGAATAATAAATTTGAATATCAGTGTGTCTTTGTGTGTCGCAGTTTTTCAACTTTTCTCTAAAGGCCGTACCCCAACATATCGTAGCAGTTAGGAATCAAGAAAACTCATTACTGCGATTTTAGAAGGCGTGGTACGTGGAATTGGAATAATCTATTCCTGTGGACTAAATATGGGGTTCGATTCGAAATTCCATCGTGCAACACCTGAAGAAGGCCGAGTCGTTTAACGACCGGAACGTCGGAAATATGGCAATAGGCATAAGTCCGAATGATGTAAATAGTGTAAATCGCTACATTATTAAGCCTGTAATTCTTTTTTGTAGAAATTTTGGTAGCGAATAAAAGTACACTTTTATTAATTAGCATAGATATATGCATTACCAAGAGGTAATAATTTGTTGTTTTTTTTTCTGCTAGACTTCCGTAATATATACTGCTATGTATTTAGGATTTAGCCCAATATCGCTGTGACATTGAGCTAGCTTTGAAAGATTGCATGAAAAGAAAAAAATGAATCGTCTCCATTCTCACTTGACAGTATATAAGTCTGCCATCAATTTCAGAATTTTTCAATCTTCTTTGGCCATTTCCAAAGATATCTCGGTTCCAGTCGCATATGGCTTCAATATGTCTCTCTTCACACCTGACAACCAAAACGCCCCAACAGCTTCTCTTTCATAAGCCATTTGTCCACGCTTCCTGGGGCGGACATTTCTCCGACAAATATAAGTGAAGAGATTAGACATTTCAGCATAAAAGAGTCGAGGCCCACCTCCTCATTTTTCACTTCTCCATCTAAAACCAATTACGAGAAATTGATTTATTTTTTCTTAATTTGTCTCCAGTTATCACATAATGGCGGAATTTTGCCAATGTGGAGTTTTAAGCTACTTCTTAAAAAAGTTTCTTTTTATTTGGAGACAGATTTACTGTTATACTTACATTAATCTCTTTCTCTCTCTGTCTCTCTATGACTCTCTGTGTCTCTCCATATATATATATATATATATATATATATATATATATATATATATATATATATATATATATATATACAATTGTATGTGTCGCTGTGTGTTTTGTGAGAGTATGTGCATGTATGTGTCAGTAAGTATGTGTATGTGTGTCTATCCGATTGTACGCTGGTCTTTCATTTACATTATTTAAATTGTTCGGATCTCTTATTATCACCATTCTTGGCATATTCACAACGTTATGCCATTTTACGCTCCAGCCTTTTTCCGGTGATTTGAATTGCGAACTAAATCCTTTATTTCGCCCAGAGGGGTTGACTGTTCTAGTTCTACGTGCCATACCTCTTCCGGGTGTCCCAGTTATCGCAATTTACTTTGTCTTTCCTTCTCTCTCTCTCTCTCTCTCTCTCAGTATATCTATCTATCTATCTATCTATCTATATCTATCTATCTATCTATCTATCTATCTATGCGTGCGTGTGTGTGTGTGTGTATGCGCGTGTATCTGCGTGCGTTCGTGCGAGAGAGAAAAAGAGAGTGTGTGCATATATATATATATATATATATATATATATATATATATATAAAAAATAAGATAAGAACAAATGGAGCATAATTCCACTGCCTGTAACATTTAATTTAAAAGAGGGCTTGATAATGCAAATTCCAAGATAAATACTGTTGATAATGTTAACCAATGTAATTGCTGGAATTCTAACAAATGATCACTGCAAAACCAATGTATGATGAATTCTCTTGTTTATCTAATACAATAGAAAATACGACTATTGAAAAATTTTATATTGGGAGTATTAAGAATTATTTTAAGAGTAGATGGCACCAACATATTTTATCCTTCACCAACAGTACTTAAAAAATAGTACACCTCTTTCTCAATACTTTGGAATTTAAAAGAAGTTAAAACTCCTATAGTAAAATGGAAATTTTTTAAACAAATAACTAGAACTTGTAGATCTTTAAATAAACCTTGTTTTTATGATTTCATGAAAAAATAGAAATTATCATATTTATTGATAAAGACTCCTTATTAAACTAATTGTAAATTGTAGTCATAGGTTACCATTTACCTTACAATATGGTTAAACTTCGAATTTGATAATATTTTTCTTACTGTAATAATTGGTAGATATACAGTGGTGCCTTATTATCAACTTCCTGCTTCATGGCGGTTGGACAAAGGATTCGATAAAATGTCAGCAAGAACTTAAGATGGATCACGATGATTAACAACTGATTTTGCCAAATCCGATTTTGATATATTCACGTAAGGTTATTTTTTTCTTTGTATGTTCACAACTTACATTAATAAACTAAAACAGCCATAAGTTTTATTATGCAATTAATTTCTCCCAGCCTTTCATATATACTAACAAACGGCGTTTGCAACATTAGCAGTAATATTTATATATTTGCATGATATTTTAAAAGCTTATTTTAATAAATATTTCTTCTGTTTCATTTATTTTAATTCAGATGATAAAGATTGCCATATTTCAATATTCTTTTTAAAATTAATCTTCTTTTTATAGATATAATTTTTATATATTTTGTTAAAATTCAATCGTAAGTTGAATTACCTACAGACATTGTGGTTGCATGATATTTGTACAGATTAGTCGAATGGAGCTGAAAAAATCTTATGAATTATCGAAGTTAAAATAATCTGTTTAAACAATTTAAAAAAAAACTGTATTGAATTATTTGCAAAGGGGGAAAACAAGAGCAAATTTGTTGAACAAATTATTTATAATAATAATTATTAATAGTAATCTATTATTTCCAGTATAATCATATCAAAAATGTTAAAACTTTTCTCTCGTGGTCAGCGCAATGTAGCTATATTCAAAGTAGAAATTTCAATTGTAATTGGTATAATGACAAATAGAACTTTAAAGAATAGATATTTTGCTGAAAATGTTGTTTATACCGAAATTACAAAGAGGTAAGAGATCGTCTATGGAAACTTAAATTCGTAAGACAGAGATACGACTGTTAAAGATAAATGTAACATTAAAAATAGATTCAACAAAATAAAGGAAAAAAAAAAGAAATTAACATTATATAACGAGTCGACTATAGTAACAAACATAGATATATTGAGAGTTTTCTCCATTAACTAATTATCCACCACCATTCCGCTATCACTTCACGCATTGCTCGTGATGTAAAAGTCATTTTTCTATTGCCTTCAACACGCCCTGAGTGACTAAGTAACTTCAGTTAACTTTTTCTGATTCTGACACATGTGTGCTTTTTGTCGCCATTTTAAGACTTCTTTGTGCTTACTTGCTTTGACCATTAAATGCTCAGTATCCTTCTGTAGAGCAGTTTTTCCGTTGCCTCCAATTTTCTACTCTTCCGTGGGGAGATTGTCCTGCATTCACTGCCATATATATTACATAGCAATCCGGCACACATTTATTTGTTTCTAGAGATTTTGTTCTGTTTCTCAGCATTTTGATTAATTATATTAATAACAGATATGCGGATATTTTAGTATTTGGGAAAAATTCAGCAATTGTGAACTTTTGGGTTATTAGTAATCATTTCGAAGGATCTGATTGTAACCGTTTGAAAGTTGGCATTTGCATGCCATTATTTTAAGCACACGCAAATGCATACACGCACAACACATTTTTCGTTATTTATCTAATGAAACTGTTGAAGGCGAAATGCATTATCCGATATTATTTTCGGGACATAGTTTTCATGAAAGTTTTCCAAATGTCAATAACCTATAACACTGTCGGGATTACATACCCAAATTTATCACATAGGTAGGCATACGAGCTAGCGATCGTATGCAAATATATATAAATACTCTATAGTGTAAGAAAGAAATAGTGCTCAATGTTTATTAACAGAGCTATTTATATATTCATAAATATACATAAAATCTTACATTACTTTAAGATACTATGTATATTTCTTAATATATATATATATATATATATACATATATATATATATATATAATGTGAATATTGTATAAAATATGGTGATATGAAAATAGATATTAACATAATCTAGTATTTTTTTGTAATTGTGCTTATAACTTAATGTATTTTTTGTAAATGAGTTTATTAATATGCAACCATATCTATGTAAATTATACGTAAATTATTGTGGATATATGTATATATAATTAATTTCTTTTCATATATATATATATTATTAAAACGAAGTTTCGGCATTTTCCATGTTATGGTTTAGATCAAGAAAATTCCTGTAGTACGTTATCGTATTAGGGGTTATTTATTTTTTTTTAAGCCCCTTTTAACTTCGCATATTATTTACTTTAACTGTAAAGATATTTGAACAGTGAATTTTCGAGATTTTTTTTACATTCGATACATATTTAAATATAAATTTATATCGCTGTTTTATATTGGTTACATTTTAAATTGTTTTTGATATTTTCATGGCAATTTATTTTTATATTGAGATTTCAAAACTGAAGCATTCCTTGTGTAGCTATTGCACGGAAAATATTTACTTTATTTAACTTCTGGGATATTTCGTCAGTGTTTTGTGGGATTGGCAAATTCTACTTAGTTGATTTCTGATCCCTATTTAATGTCCCTTCTTTGACTTTCATTGTCTAATTTATAGCTGCTTTTTTTTTAAAAAAAAAAAGAAAAAAAAAAGGGACATTCAACCAATAAAAATTTGATCAAACAAGTTATATCCAACTCGACTGACAAGATGTGTCTCTTTAAATATTATTACATTTCACTAGATTGCGTATAAGCTGTCGTACATCCAGATCAAATTTACAGAGAAACTCTCCAAAGTCCATGTTTTTCCTCCGGTATATTTGCTTTTATCTCGTCATTATCAGGAACGGTAATTTTGATAGTTACAGTAGAGAAAGATTTATATTAATTTTACACAAGGATATTATTGTAGAAATACATGTGTAGAATGCAAATGACATACTGGGTAGAAAAGATTATAAATATATATTTTTTTTTCTTTTTCTCGTCAGAATTCATCTTGCACATTTCGAAATCTAGCCATTCGTCCGTGTATTGAATGCGTCACATTGTTCGATTCTTATAGTTTCTTTTCTCACATTTAACACCTGTGGAAATGTTAAATGCTTTTAATGTGGTAGTATTCATTAGTGCAGTCTAACACATATTTGTGATTGTCTTGAGTTCTAGCAAGGTTAAGAAACATATTACTAATTCTGATATTCAAAGCTGGCCTAATCTCTCGACTTGGAAGTTTGACAATTTCTTTCTGAATTTCTGTCCTGAGACGTTATCATTATTCGAATTATGTATAATAGGGCTCATCTTTTTTGTTAATAAGACAAAGTCGACCGTTCTTCCCTCTCACTGTCACCTGTTGCTTAACTTCAGGGAAATCCAAATTGAACTCTTTATTTAATCCTGGTAAACTCGACCGAATAAATTTAAACGTATTACTTGATTCGCAAATAGGTCTCAATGGTTTACTGTTGAAATGACTAGATTTAACAGCAAGTTCTATTTTAATACTTCCTTTTCTCCCATTTCTCACCTGTTAAACTTTCTACCGATTTCTTGTTTCCATGTCATTTTCAACCGTCAAAAATTTAAATGCACTGTCAATCGCCATTTTCTGTCTTTCTGAATTATTTTTTTTTCATCATTTCACTCTAAGTCAGAATGCTGCTAATATGCACCTGGATACAAGAATGAAAGGAGGAGAAAAGACTGGATAGAGGAGGGGAATTGAGGAATGGTAAAAGCAAAAACGGGTGCATGGCGATGATGTATATAAAGTTTTGAAGATTGTAGTTATCAGGGAAACAAATAAACGGAAGGGAGTTCCACATGCGCGAAGTGCACAAAATAAGCTGCTGGAGTAGAAGTGGCGGTTAGATTTATTTATTTCAACAGTAAAAGTGGGGGGGACCTAGATGCCGATCTAGCAGCACGGTTAAATTGACGTTGATGAGGCATGAGTAAAAAAAATTGTTCGTCAGAGCAGTTGCCATGAAAATATTTATAGAAAAGACAGAGGGAAGCTACATGAACTCAGTGCCCTTCTTTATTTTACCTTCTCACTAACGTCTTTTCGTTCTCTTGCGTCTTAAGGTTATTTTCGCTTTGCTCGCTGTAAAGTGACTAAGATAATTAGTTTTAAAATATTCGGCAGTTCGGAAACACAAAACTTAACAGAGACTAAGGAAGAAAATATTAAATCATAATATCAAGTAAAATCATCAGACAATTTGAACGGTATTTCCGTAAATTTGATCTTCTTGTGTGACAGTTTAGAGGTAAGCAAGAAACATTTATAGTGTTGAAATAAACAAGCCTTATCGCTCAATTTCAACAAAACTTATTTGACCATAAACACACGTGCATGCATCTGTGGGCGCGCGTGTGTGTATGTGGGAAGAGGCCAGCTACAGTGTCGTGGCGATCAGCGTGATAAATAGAATAGACAAAGTGTCGGTTTTACCTATAGGCTTAGCAGTGGAGGTCAACTATATTTTGAGGCCTAGGGCGTCAAAATACAGTGGGCCTCCAACCAATGTGTGTAATATATTTGACATTGTCATAGGACGTTTTTACAGATACTGTCATAACGCACTGTAAACTGTAAATAAACATTCAGTAATTTTAAGCGCCCGTCATCATTCTAGGCTTTAGAGAAATTGTTTAATTTAGCACTTTCATTTTCCTCTATTCGTGAGAATGGAGGATTGGAGTGTACTCACAGGTGGAATAGCCAAGGGTCTCTCTTCATATAAATCTGGTGTTGGATAGACACGTAGTCTCTTTCGCAAAAATACTTTTTGAAAGGTATCCATCTCTTCTCTTCGAAAAGAATATTAGACACTCTCTCTACTTTTGGTTCGTAACTAGTCTAGGAGAACAACAACGACAACTCTAAATTCAAAACCAGCATCTCGACTCCGTAAAACCTACTTGCTAAAGATACCTTAGCAGTTGCCTAACTTTGTGAAATTATTTGTCTCTGTTCCACAGGGGAGATTCCAACTTTAAAAATTCAACCAAGTGTGTATTTGTGACTATGAGTTGAATTATGTTTTGTGCCTTATAGCATATATATATATATATATATATATATATATATATATATATATATATATATATATATATATATATATATGTGTGTGTGTGTGTGTGAATTTGTATCGTTTGGTTATTTTAATTATCTTTGTAGCATTATTCATTCCTTTTCCCGTAGCTGCATTTAATTAATTCGATCTCTAACTGCTCATTCTTTCTGCGGGTTAACGAATCTTAAAAGTTAAAAATCTATTTGGCAGTTTCTATTGTATAAAAAAAGAAGAGAAAAACAAACAAAGAAGAAATAAATTATAAGCTTTTCCTTCAACCAGAGCGTAATTTCATTTTAAAATATTCTTTTTCCCTATCGGCTTGACCCCACTGCCGTTAGGAGTTGAGGTGCGTCTTTATGATAAAACATAGCATCCCTGCGCCAGCACTTGTCTAACGATGTGAAACAGTGTGTTCTTGCTCCACAGGTGAGTCTCCAGTTCTGACATGGGTGTATGGGTGAGTATGTTTTACATTATATGTCTTGTGCGTTTAATGCATATATATATATATATATATATATATATATATATATATATATATATATATATATATATATATATATATATATATATATATATATTGCTCAGTTGGGAAGTAGTGGTGAAACAAAACGATTTTAACCTGTTCTCTTTTTATCTGAATAATTCAAAGGGTTTATTCAGTGATTGATACAACAAATGATATCAAGACGGCTAAACGTCTTATCTGGAAAAAAAGAAACGCAATTAGTTTAGTGGTTTTCTAGATATTAAACATTTTGCGGATGGGCGATCATCGCAAGCTGTTAAACGATTTGGATAGACTTGCTGTTACACCCGACACACACACACACACACACACACACACACACACACACACACACATATATATATATATATATATATATATATATATATATATATATATATATATATATATATGATCAGGTGATGGTGAATACTCAGTTACCCAGAAACTAAGCTAGTACTGTTCAATCATAACAGCACCGCCCCACTCCCTGAATTTTCTCCAGACCTGTAAAACGTTTGTACTCTAAATGAGTTTCTTTGCTTGGAATTTTTATTAGCACTCCTTCAAACAATACCTCAAACGGGAATATTATGAGATACGGTTATTCGCTAAAAATGCTATTCTGCAAAATTAGTTGGTTCCTTTTATCTATCCAGAAAATACCCAGACTCCTACTTCTATGTTCTATCTTCATAAGACAAAGATTAGACCAAAATTTGAATATTTCTGCCACGTCTGGTATCTATCTGTTTTTCTTCACTTTCTAACCTTGACAGTGTTCAAATGCGTTTGTCAAAACTTGTGGGTGAGAAATGGTTTTCCATCGTAAAAACCCCCTTTCTCACAGGCAAAACTCTGCTAGCCTTTTACTACTCTGTGGCTATTTTCATGGCAGATGTTCAGACAAGCCATATTCCGTGGTTTCATTTACAGCTAGGACACGTGAGGACAAGTACACCGTGTCAACTCTTCCTCATTTTCTTCGCATTCTATTAGTGAGGAGGAAGTTCTATTCAAACAGGTTCTTCCTCATAACTATGGAAATGCCTGCTGAAAAAGTAATTTTCCGATCACTACAATCTTAACTTCTTGAAATCTACGTTTAAACATTATCTATCCTAAGTATCTTCATAATATCTTGTCTCCTCCCTCTTATTTATTAAAGCTCTGTCTTCAGTGGTCTTTGGGCTTTGCATTATGTGAACTACAGTAAAATATCCAAGATGTTTTTCACCCTTTTTTCAATGTAAAATATTTTCATCATAATAGAGAAAAAAAAGAGTTTTGTAGTCATAACGCAGAATATTACTCATTCAAATCACGAATTTTAAATATAATTCATTTATTTTCCTGAAGATAATAGATTTATATTTTAAATAAAACATGTTGAAATGTTTCTTATTGCATATGTTTTCTTAGATTCAATTTTATATCAAAGTTTCTTAAAGATTGACAAATCTCTATTAGCCAATCTGAAGAAATCGCTGAACTTCACATACATCAGTCAGATTATGTGCCATGCGTGATACACGCTTAGGAGATACATAACTAACGAGGCAGATTTTTTCCCGCAGTAGGTTGCCTTTTCTTTCTGAAGTAAACCAGTTGTCATCCAAGGCTGTAGAACCTGGTCTCTCCTGCTATTTATCCATAGCTGTGGGGGGAGAAAAAAGAGGATTCATACCTTTCCAAAGTTTATTAGCACGTAAGTGAATTTAATGGATCTGACTGGGATTCGAACACGGCTCTCCGATTTTTCAATCCATTACTCCACTGTTGGATCAAATATCGATAAATGTAGCTATTTGCACGTAAATACAGTATTTTAGAATCATCTTAAATATTCTTATATTTCTCTCTGTCTCATTTCAATAGCAATATTATCCTTAGAAGGAACATTAATCTCAGTATATGAATTATTTGAATAGAAACAAACAAAAGTATCGTAAGATTATTAATAAGGACGCTAACTTCAGGGCTGTGAAAAACATAATAATTTTTGAGAATAGTTAATTCCTGGAAATGCAAACCCCCTCCCCAGGAAAACGGTAGATGTAAGTGGGAATCTTTGAGGAGAAAAAATGGCGAACAAAAAGAAAAACAGCATTTTCTAAACATACCGCCTACCAATGATAGTATTATCACCGACGTTGGAAACTCAAAAGGTTTCTTTCCCCTTAGGTGATTAGATATTGTGTGTGTCTGGTTCCGCCTCCAGTACGCACGTGTTTCCAATGATACTATAGAAAACAGGGTCAATGAAGTTGTCATTTTATAGCTTGAGTAACCTTGACCTCTGATAACTTTCCAATTCCGTTATCGGAAAAAGAACTGCTTTTTAATAGGTCTGCTTTTTATACCTTTTTACGAATGTGATTAAGATTATGATACATTTGATCAGCTCGAAAATACCGTATATACTCATTTATGAGTCGAAGTGATAAGAGCAAACAATTAGGCTAAGAATAACGGATCTACGTATTTAGGGAGAAACGGATTGTTAACTCTTGAATCTAGTTTTAACTGGAGAAAAATATTCATTATCAAAGCGTTTTGTAATGATCGTAAAAAGGTAATAATCTATTTCTGTAAATCCAGTTGAATATGACTAGTGGGTTTGGTTTGGTTTGGTTTGGTTTGATCTACGATATATCAACCTCAATGGGTTATTTAATGCCGACAAAATTTTTATTGCTGGTAATGTTTTTTTTCAAAAATCTATTTCTGGGAATATTTTTCCTTGAAGAAATCTAAAACTGGTAATATGTTTTTTCAAAGAATGTATAGCTGTTTATATTGCTTGTACTTTTTTTTTTAAAGTATTGATGATAATTTTTCCTTCAAAAATTATTGCTGGTAATATTTTTTTTTATTACAAAGTAATTCTGGTATTAAAACCTATTTTTACACAAGTTTGGGTGTCACCTATTTGCCTATAGCTGGGAACTTAACAGGTGCTACCACCCCGGTTCCTGTTGTACCTGGGAACGACAGCAATTAAGTGGTGGTTCCACTATCCTCAAAAGCTCCTGATCAGAGGCCTTGCTGTTGGACGTAGTTTATCGTCTTACCCAGGACGCGGATGTAGATTATCGTCATAACCAGGACAGGAATAGTTGGTTTGAACAAGGCAGCCAAGTTCTAAAATTATTGTCTGTATTAGTTTTGTTGTTTGCCGCCGTCCTCTTTTATGGAAGCGCGGACCACACTTTTCCTTTAATCAACTGCATTTTCTGCCACTGACGTTTGTTATTGAACTGTAAATTTGTTCTTAACTGTAATGTATGATTATCAGTTAGGATAAGGCTCTCATCATAAGTATATTTTGCATGAAGAGGCTTAGTTTCAATTTAAATTGGATCAATAGGATATGAAATTTTAAATATTTTTCATGACAGACTTTTGTTACTTAAACGTAATGTTTAGTGGATACTAGTAATTGAAGTCGCGATCTGACACTCTGAATGAATACATTTTGAATGAGACCTTTGAAATGATCATATCAAAATACTAGAAACTTTGATTCAAGAACTTAATGAAAATCTTCTTCAACTGTCCAGGAGCATTCATATCTAATTGAGAAACATGCAAAGAGTTTGTAATTTAGGAGCGAGAACCCCGTTTCACAATACGCAGCACTATTTTAACCATGAACCGTCGCGTGTTTCATTATCAAAAGAGATGTACAGTGCTGTTCGATAAAAGTGACTCACCTGATATTTTTACTAAAAATATTTTGTGTCTATTTTTTTGGGGGTTAAAATAATTTTTAATCTTACTAATATAAAGACCCTTTCCCGACCACCTAGGAAAAAAAATTTTATTCACCCTGACGTATTCTATTGATAATTATAAATTTGGATATAAATGAGATTCAGGAAAATATTCTGTGCAAAAAAGTGACTCAGATATCGCATTCTAATGATTAAACTGGTAAATTTAAAGAGCTTTTGATAAAATATTGAAAACTATTTTACAATACACTCAGAACAATATTCTAGAGAATTCTAGACCAGCTTAAATTAAATCTAGAGTATTCCAGAATATTCCAGAAAGCCTCATACAGTAGAAAAACAGCTTGAAATAGCCACTCAAGTCACTAACCAGATGAAAGGGTACAAACACGCATTAGAACCACTTAAGGCATCTATTATTGCCCTTTCAAATGCAGGCAAGTCTACGAGAGAAATTGTAGAAATTGCTATAACCTCGCAATCAACTGTCTTTCGAGTGCTTAGGGCACATAATGATGCCATTCCTGCTCCAAGGAAGGAAACAATGGGACGAAAGAAAAAGATTGATGATAGAACTGGCAGGGTAATTAAGAGCGATGTTGCGAAGAATAGGACTAAAACTAGCCAAGAAATTGCAGCCAGTCTAAGCGAAGAGCAAGGTGTTAGTCTTGCTTCTTCAACAGTCCGTCGGTGGCTGTTAGAACAAGGCTACAAATCTTCTACACAAAGGTTTAAGCCACTAATAAGCAAAGCCAACAAAGCCAAGAGACTTGAATGGTCTCACTGTTGCAAAGATTTCACCGTAGAAAACTGGAAGAATGTTCTCGTCTCCGATGAAACGAAAGTTGAGCTAAATTCAAAGAATGAGGTGAGTCATTTTTATCGAACAGACTGTATATGGAAATGGAAAAATAAATCTTGTGTGTGTTGAAAGAATAGATAAAAACAACAAAATCACAGAATCTAAGGCTGATGAATTTTGTATGATGACAAAGAGCCCCTATTAAAACGCTAAATTATAATTATTCAGGTAATATATGTAATATAAATCCTTCTATATTGCAATGTATGCTGAACAATTTCATCACATGTTAAGACGGGATTCAGACAATCTTATCAAAAGAAACTGAAGATATAAATATATAGGCAACGACGAAGTTTTAAGGAAAATAGGAAAAAAAGGACACTTCTAATTAGAATTAATTGAGCAAATGAGATTTCTTGGACGTATAATGAAGAGAGTTTGGTGAATTTGATACTCGCACAGAATATTGAAAGCAATCAGAAAGAAGCGAGAAGAAACTGCGTATCGAACTTATGTAAATGCATGACTGGAAAAAAACTGAGATGGATAGTAAGGTAATAAAATTGCTTAAGGCTACAAAAGTGTATGAAGTTGGTAGAGAGCCATAAGCCATCGTGTCTTCAAGGAACACCAAAAATAAAAGAATATATGTGATATTGTGTTTATCTCGCTTATATTTTGGGACATATTTTGAATACAAATTTGATTTGCATTTTCCACAATAAAAAACTGATCCAGTTGATGAGAAGTTATCAATAATTTAAATTATAACAGCTATTATCCGATACGATATATTGCTTAGAGAAATCAAATCAAAGTAGACCATTAATTTTTTTCGATGTTGAGGAGGAAAACATTGACACGCATGGCCAATCTGATCTTTTGTATAAATGTAAGCTCGATAATTATGCACGTCTATCTATCTATCTATCTATCTATCTATCTATCTATCTATCTATCTATCTATCTATCTATCAAACAGGATTTTGAATGGTGATCTTGTGATCTTTAACGGTCATTTTTGCCTTTCTCCATTCAGAAAACTAAAGTAATGCAACCTTCCAGCTCTCAGATTTCAGTCTATCTATCTATCAGGTATATATTCGTATGGTTGCCAAAGAGAAATGTTAAATGAGTAATGCACACTATGCCCTGACGTTTTCCTCTTTCCAAAAATCAAATGCCAATTGAAAGGAACAATATTTCAAGATCTCGAGGAAAGCCAAACGAATGCGATCTGGCCACTGCGCGTTTTCCTCCGAAAAGAAATCTAGGAATGTTTCGATCAATCGAAACAACGGTGGCTAAAATGTGGGGATTCAGAACGTGTCTACCTTCAAGGAGATTAAATGATAGTTTTCTTTTTATAGTCACACACACACACATAATGTATATGAATGATATGATTCCTGTTTACAAATTCCAGTTGCATAAGGTCTTTTTAATTTTTTACAAGCTTTCGTCTGTTCCTACAGACATCATCAGGTATGGAAATAGATTTTGTTCTTGTTTTTATTTCTCGGTAATAAGGGGACAACAAAAATAGAGATGTAATCCGAAAAAATGCTATGAGAAATGTGTTATTGTTTTGGAACGTGCAGTCGCAACGCTGAGTTTGAATTTAAATTTTAAGGTTGTGCGTTTTTGTACAAATATAGCAATAAGAGAATTCTTTTTTACTGGTAGATTTTCCGTCAATATGGTATAAACTATATTGTTCAATAATTACAGTAATGTCACACTTATCCGAAAGTTGCACGTTGGATCAGTTATTTAAATTTCAATTAAAAGGTGCAATTATAATTTATAAATTCATGAATCATTCATACAAAAACAAATATATATATATATATATATATATATATATATATATATATATATATATATATATATATACAGGTTAGTTAATAAAACAAGGACAAACAAAAGGGTACCATATAATCAATACGTAAAGCATTTATTAAATATGAATTATTCATTATATGACAGAAATAAAGCACAGAAAGAAAGGTTTTAAATCCGGGATTTTCGCCTGGGTCCTTCATCAACGGAGTGAAAAGTAAACAGAGAAATGGGAAGTACTCACCGACAGATGTTTTTGTATTCGGCGTATTTTCTGGTGGAAATCATATTAGCAAAAACCCGATCTCTGTCTGATACCTCGCTGTGCGAAACTTTTTATGAAAATAAACTTAAAGTGAAAATTTTGATCAGTGAAAAAGTTTTAAGCTGGTCTATTATTTGTAGTAGGGGGGGTACGACAGTAAACGCAGATGAAAAGAGTTATGGGTTGCGGAGATGGAAGGGTAAAGACGCCTCGCGTGTAGCCAGTTGTAGACAAAAAATTTTCGACCTAGTTGTCAATTTCAGAAATACGGGCTGTAGTTAGAGTAACATGGGACGAGGAAGAAATGAGCAGGAAAAATGGAATATATAGTAATAAAATATTGAAATGAAAAAAGGGCCAAGGAACAAAAATAGATGAAAAATGTGGATAAAAATTTGCAAATCATTTGTTTAAAAAAGGGAGTGTAAAAAAATATATATATATATATATATATATATATATATATATATATATTACATTCACTTATGTGCTAATACCCTTGGGGGAGGTATTTAGCCTCTCTCCCCTTAGCTATTTGAAAATAGCAGGACAGACTAGGTTCTATAGATTGGATGGCAACTGGTCTAGGAGAAGTACAACTCGGAATTCAAAACCTGCGAAGGGTCATTTAGGGACGTCATGACACGTAGTGCACTAAGTCTCTGTTTTCGGCCCTTCAAAAAGTGTGGTTGGTTCTGCACAAATTCTTCACCATTTTAATTGTGCGTATACAATGCATCTTCTCAGGAGATTGTAATTTATAATCCCCTGATGAGATGCGTTGTATGAGCATCGAAACACGACTCCAATTGTATTATGATTTTGACAGGTTTTTGGATGTAATATCCTAAAATAAAGAATATTGCTCTACATTATATTGAGCCCCTTTTAAATTAAATGTTACGAACATTGGAATTGTACTATATTCGTTCTCATCATAGCTATATATATATATATATATATATATATATATATATATATATATATATATATATATATATATATATATTTTATTTTTATTTACGTTTACTTCATTTAATTTCTTATTATGTGTTCATTCTTTCCTTTCTTCACTTATTTTCTTTCTTTTATTTTAAGGCTATTTTTCCTTGTTTTTTTTCTTATTTTTCATTATCTTTAATTTTCACTTTTTTGTTTTGTTTATTCTTTAACCAAAATCCTTTTATTCTTTCATCTTTTCTTTTTACTTTCTTTCTTCTCTTATTTTCGTTTTTTCTCGATTCTCCTTTCATTATCCTTCCATTTTTTCTTCTCATATAAATTTCGCGCCTTTTCTTTCTTTATTTCGAATAAATTCTTTTACCTCTGCTCCCTTCTTTTTTCTTCTTCAGTCTCTTTTTCTTTCTCTTTTGTTAATACTTCTGTTTTCTTTCTTTCTTTCTTTCTTTCTTTCTTTCTTTCTTTCTTTCTTTCTTTCTTTCTACTTTACCATTTGTCACCGATACTCGCGACTAATTTTCATCTTTGCCTGATTTCTTACTCTCCACAGCGACACCAGCCGCCGATCCGGCACTTTGACGCGAAACCTAACACTGACTGAATTCCTCTTTCCTCATTTCCATCACCTTTTAGCTGCCCACTAATGTATTAACACCTCTGGAACTGGCGATTGTCCATCATCGGGCCAGACGTCAGTGACCTCATGCTCCATGCCGTCACTGGACGTAGCAGGCTGCAAATGTGAATCTCTAAGTCGGAAGAAAAAGAAGGAGAAATGAAGTAAAAGAGAAAGAATTAATAAAGGAATCCAAAATGAAATATGTAACTGAAGTGATTGGAAAAAGAAGAAACCATTTACAAGGAATGTAACGCAGAATGTGATAAAAATACAAAAGAAATCTGAAAATTAACCTAACAATGAAAATAAAACAAAAGTAAGGGATATTAAAAGGCAACCTGGAAAGAAGATATATACATTT